>SNQJ01S0031701.1:44513-58164 GCA_010110895.2 Picea sitchensis
GGAATGGGAAATTTGTCTTTGATGGTCAGTTTGTTGAGAGCACAGAAGTCAGGACACATTCTCCAAGAACCTTCTTTCTTCAGTACCATGACGACCGGAGATGAGTAAGGGATCGTACTAGGATGGATGACACCTGCAGTAAGGAGTTCCTAGACCATTTTCTCAATTTCATTTTTTTGTGCAAAGGGGTGGTGATATGGACAGATATTGGGGGGAAGGCTTCCTGGGACAAGGGGAATGGAATGATCATGAACACCACGAGAAGGAGGGAGTCCTTAGGGAGTGGAAAATACCGTTTGATGTTTAGAAATGAGGGCTTGGAGGTCTTGGGGCACTGGGGGTGTATCTGTAGCTTGTATGGCATGGAGTTGGGCAATGACACCAGAATGACCTTTTTTGAGCATCTTTTCCATGTGATGGGAATTGATGACCTCAGGTGAACCAACAATGATGCCTTGGAATTTATATTGGTGGCCTTCTTGGTCGAATTGCATGGTTAATTTCTTAAAATCCATGAGAATGGGACCCAGAGTCCTTAGCCAGTCTTCACCCAACACAATGTCGCAACTGCCCATGTCAATAGCAAACATATGGGATTTTAGGTAGTAGTCACCGATTTGGAGATGCACATTTTCACAGCGCCCACCACATTTCATAGAACCACCATTGGCAATCATGATTTGGAAATTGTTGACAGTATGGATGTAGCAATGGGTTTCTTCGGCAATGCGGCAATGAATAAAATTGTGGGTGCTGCCACTATCAACCAGAATGATGACCTTTTGGTGCTTGATGTAACCGATTAACTTGAGGGTTTGGGGGGCAGAGAAGCTGGTGAGAGAATTGAGGGAAATGATTGGTTCCACTTTGGGAGGGTCGGAGGGAGGGTTTATGTCAATGATTTCTAGTGACTCGAGCACAAGGGGAGTTTCAACATCCTCTTATGGAATATCCTCAGAGATGGCCATAAAAAGATTTTGTTCCTTACATTTGTGGTCTGGGAAATATTTTTCATCACAATTATAACAGAGGCCTTTGAGTTGGCATTCATCCATTTCATCCCTGGTCAACTTTTGGATCTTCAATGGGGCTGAGGGAGTAGTGGGGTTTACTGGTTTAGGACGAGGGATAAAGGAAGGCTTACGGTTTTGAGAGGAAACAATTTGTTGTGCTTCTTTATCTTTTTTAGTAGCCTCCACCCAACTTGCAGGTCGATCCATGAGGACATGGGCCCAAATATCCTCCTTGAGGCCATTGATAAAACACTCTTGAAAGAAAGCATCAGTCATGCCCTCTGTTTGAAAATCCAGGCGCTCAAATGCAGCTATGAAGTCTTCGATTGTTCCTGATTGTTTCAATTTTGTCAAATGGCCCAAATGGTTGGTGTCTGTGTCAAAGCATTCATAAAGCTCAGTCACAAATTGGGTCCAAGCAATATACCCTTGATGGGAAGTTTTTCTCCATTGCCACCTTTTCCAACATTCTTGATCTAGATGGAGAACACCATACCGGAGTTTGGCCAAGTTATCTATAATGTTGTAGAGAGAGAAATAATGTTCCATTTGGGTGAACCAACTAGTGGGGTCCGAGCCATCAAATTTGTTTACATCCACCCATGGAAGGCATATGTCCCGTTGAAAGTGATGGGGTTGAAAGGTATGGGAATGGAAAGAAGTTTCACCTTTAGTATTTGTATGTGTGTCAGGAAAAGGGTCATCGGTGGGGATCTTTAGTTTGGTGCAGAGTGATGCAAAGATAGATTCAAGATGGGTGGTCAGTTCTTGTTTGACTTCCTCCATTGCAGACTGCACAGATGCATTTATGGTGGTATTGATGGATGTATCTCNTTTTTTTTTTTTTTTTAATAGCTGTGGGGTTATACTTCGGTCTGAAGAATGCTATAGTGTTGAAATCCCCAAATTCTTAACCAGAAAGAAATGTTTATTTACTTGGAAACTCGAACACAGTTGCACTGCAATAGATCTAGCCGGTTTAATTTGTTTATGTTTATGTTCCCCAAGGGTTAGGTATTCAAGAGTTCTACAGACAAGGGTTTTCCTTGTGCTATATCTCTCTAATATACGTGTGGGGTCCAATAGTAGTACTCGGCCCAATATCTCAGGGCACTAACTAAGGAGGATAGATCATAACCTTAGCTGTACTACTAGACTACCCAGGTACTATAGAGTATCTTCTCGAGTGTTGTTCTCGGTGACACTATAGTAGTCCGGTGGCTGATAGGTTTATCTAAAGAGGGCTTGAGAAAATCTAGGCTGATCCGTACACAGGTGTTGTCTGATGCACTACCACTTGAAGGGGTACCAACAGTGGTTACAAGGGTGGCCAACAGATGTGCACTTAAGAACCACCTGTATTTCCTGCATGTATGAATCCCTCAATCATGGGTTTATGCGTGTAATGACAGATCTCTATGGCTTAAAGATGCCAGAATACGTCTCTACCCTGAAAAAAAATTCCCACAATTTCTGCAAAGGAAAGTGCTCTGATACCACTTGTAAGATACCAGATATAAAAAATACACAGAACAGAAATAAAATGCTAGAAATGGCAAAATAACAGTAATATAACCAACATAATCTCCATAATAACACAGAAATAATATGCGAACAACAACTAAAATAACACTTTGATTCAGAAAGCAATGTTCACAAGCCTCTTTGATGGGGAAACCTCCAGTCGATTAGCACTCTGTTACAATAATCTCCAAGCTAGGGTTATCATACCCTTGACCCTTTTTTATACTAAATATGTCTATTAAGAGAAGCATCTAGAGGAAGATCATTCTAGAAGTGGAAGCTTCTATTAGGTCTTCTTACATCCGCCTTATTCTATTTTATTGAAAGGCCTTATTAATATTGACCTTTATTACATCTGAATACATTGATCTACCTATGTGCAGGTTAGGAGCTTAACAGAAAGAGAAGGCCTAGCCATGGTCTATGCACTGCATAAATTCAGACATTACTTATTGGGGAAGCACTTTAAAATGTTCACAGATCACTCAACCCTGAAATACCTAGTCAACAAGATAGTGTTGGGGGCGAGAATCTGTCGATGATTACTGTTATTTCAAGAATTTGACTTTAAAGTAATAGTAAAACTAGGAAAATTGAACGTAGGACCTGACCACCTATCAAGGGTCACGAATGGAGAAGAACCTATGAATTTAGAAGAAAACTTTCTGGATGCACAATTATTCTTAGTACATATTGTTGATGAATACTTCACAGATATCATTCAGTACTTGAGTACAGGTACTGCGCCACAAGAATATAGCACTGCGCAGAAGAAAAACATGGTAGTTTGTGCTACCGACCATCAACTGATTGCAGGGCATTTATATAAAATGGGTGCAAATAGCATCTTGCGAAGATAGGTGCTAGAGAATGAAAGGCCAAGAGTTTTATCAAAATCCCACGAGGGAATAGTAGGAGGTCATTATGCAGGTATAGATACCACGTAGAAGGTATTGCACATAGGACTATGGTGGCCAACGATTCCTAGAGACTTGAAGGAGTACTGTCAAAGATGTGATGTCTGTCAAAGGGTAGGCAAACCCAACTTAAGGGACGAGATGCCATTACGAACACAAGTAACATTACAAGCATTTGACAAGTGGGAAATAGACTTTGTGAGACCAATTAACCCACCCACAAAAAGAACATGGGATAGGTACATTATCACCGCGACGAAATACTTAACAAGATGGGCAGAAGATGCACCAGTAAAATATTGCAGCACAGAAACAACAACACACTTTTTGTTTGAAAAATTAATCACTAAATTCGAGAGCCTAAGAATTTTGATGAGTGACCAAGGCACACACTTCCTAAAAAAAACCATCCGCGCGATGACTTACAAGTTTGAAGTCCATCATCAAAAGAGCACACTGTATCATCCACAGGCAAATGGCACAGTGGAAGCCTTCAAAGAAACTTTTGGAGAACGCACTGACAAAGATTTGTAACATCAACAGGGATGACTGGGACCTCAAAGTACCAGCAGTATTATGGGCATATAGGACTACATGCAAAAATTTGACAGGGCACACACCATTTAAACTGGTTTACGACCAAGAAGCAGTGGTGCCATTATAAGTTTTAGTACCAAGCTTGCGCATAGAAACCATCACACAAATGATAGAACGAGGTGCAATACAGGAGAGACTGAATCAGTTACTGACCATGGAGGAAGATCGAATCTTGGCAAGACTCCACCAACAAGTTCAAAAAGAAAGAGACAAAGCTTGGCATGATAGACACATCAAGAAGAAAACATTTAAGGAAAGAGATCTAGTACTAATGTATGAAAGTAAATCATTTCATCACTTGCGAAATCTCATAATGCATTGGTTAGGACTATACGAGGTAAAAGATGTCACAGATGGAGGAGTTGTACAGTTAAGAGATTTATCAGGTGCAAAAGTCAGAGGAATGATCAACGGGATCTGACTGAAGATGTACAAGGATAGTCGACCATCCACCGTGCAATAAATAAATATAAAAAATAAAAAATAAAATCGAAAAAGAACAAAAAGGAAACAAAACCAAAGAAAGCGTAGTGCGCCAGAGGTAGAAAGGCCACGCAAATTTAGAAACAAAAATTCGGCGAGGAAAAGGACAACAGTTACATACAAAGGGAAACAAGTGGGAAAAGGAAAGTCAACAAAAGCAGGATGACATGACATCACTAGGTGGAATTAAAGGATGGAAAGGACCGATGGGACATCACATTAATCGTGCCAACAGAGGAAGGAAAAGAAAGAGTAATAAAGATGCATTGAACCGGTAATAAAGGTGCATTAAACCCAAAACCAAGGAAGATTCCTCAACAAGATTCATGGGAAAGCCATACAACACATGGACGCGGGTGCCCATAGTCTATTCATGAAGACAGAGTAGACAGAGAGCGACAGAGGCTAAAGAAAACATAGTGAGTTCATAGAGATCACCGAGACCATCCAAGTCCAACAGACATTTGACATTCACCACCATGGAATCATCTAAGCAAGCAGAAGCGAGCCAGACCACCAAAAGAACCAGAGTTCAAACTAGGTCCCGAGGATAGGCGGAAGAAGGTGAACAACAGTCACCAGAGATCATCAATATCGATGAAATCCCATCCCCAGAGATGATACTAGTACAATCCACACCTATCCTGGAATAAATCCAACAACTAGCACTGAAGGGAATGAGCCAGTATATACTAACGGAAGTATAGGAGCCACAGAACCAGGGAACAAAAACCCTGAAGGAGACGCAACCAAAGCATACATAGGCAACTCTAAAAATCAATGGCATGGCACCGAATCTGACAACAACAGTGGAGCCAGATGAGTATCAAACGACCATCTTAGAAAACCCAACATGGGAGACCATTGAAGATGTCTCAGCTTGGTCGGAATGGTATATGAAGGAGCAACCGGAAGCCACTGAAAATTTGAGCCAACCACCACCACAACAAAAAGACAAATTACAGACACCAAGGTCACCTCACAAGAAACTGACAATAGAAATTGTTCTACCGCACATACCAGCTAGGGTACAGGTAGGACCAGAGCTACTGGGCCATGTCGAGAAGCTCAAATATTCAGACCACATTGTAGCAGATGAATACAAGTTCCCGAAACTTGTGCAGAGGTTCCTTATACAGACAACGGACACAACTCAAGTTGGAAAACTGATCAACCAACCATACAAGTGGGCAACTAGACTAGAGAAATTGGGAATTTTAGGTCTGTTGGACCTACCACATTTTGGCAGAGGCCATTACACAAAAGCATGGGTCAAACAGTTGTTAGAATTCATACATGGAGGGGACATCTAGCTGGACAAGCCCGTCCCCATAATCGTTGATCTTATTGTGAAAATAAGATGGTTACCAATTCGGGGTATGGATCTCGTGTTGTTTCTGAATAAAAAAACCAAGGAGAAAGTGCTAGCAAAAGAGATGAAGAAGAAGTATGGCACCACCAGGGGGACAAGAGGGGTCATCATCAAACGAATCAACAACACAGCCACATAATTGGGCATGAAAATCTTAGCCTGCAAGCTGCTAAGAAAATGTTGTAGGGAGGAATTCCCAGCTGGAGTTGTTACATTTGCAACCCAGCATGCAGAAGGAACCTCAATGAGTTGGCCGCCATACTTATTGAACTTGTTCCTATAGTACTGCAAGGATGTGCAGGACCTAGGCACAAAGTTCCACTACTCATGGTTGATCACACTAATAGCATTCATGGGATAGAAAGAGCCAAGGTATGTAGTTTTTTGTACTAGACCAAAGCCTGAGGGAGCGAGGTATCTGTTGCTCAGAGCTAGGATAGACTCAAGGAACAAGAATGGGAACATATCCATCTTTGAGGGGTACCTGCATGACATACAGGAAGCCATCTCCAATATGTGGAGAATTGCACTAGAAGTTGTCGTGCGATATGCATACATCGCCAAATTCTAAGCCGGATGACAAATAATGAGGATACAGGAAAATAATGATCCATAGAAACATTGGCTATAGATGCGCTACTGCATCATAGAGGGTGACATTGACATGGTCATCAGTGAATGGCCCAATGAAAGGAGGATTTCAGACATTACAGAGGAAGTGCTGGAAAGAACAACAAAAGAAGAGGCAAAGTCGGGAGAAACGTAGCCTCCAGAAATCCAAGTGTCCAAGAAACCAAGAATGGGCCAAGGAAAGCCAGCATAGGAAAACAAAGGGACAAACAAGACAGGGACCCAGAAGGAGAAGAAGGAGAGTGCACAACCGCCCAAGGGACAATAGAAGTAGGATGAGGGAGCGCAAAAGTGGGTTGAGGGAATGTAGGAGATTGCCCCAAATCCCAACACACAGGAAGCAGGGGGAAATAAGAGACCAGCTACACAAACAGGAGGCACGCGCAAGAAGGCAAAGTCGCAAAGAACACCACCAAAATATACAATCACGGTTGATGACGGGGAGATGATAGCCCAAATGGTCCAGGATTGTCTAGCCAAGGACTTCGACCATGATGCACACCACAATGACAAGATCCAACAGGAGTTGGTAGACATGCGGTAGCTCATAAAGCATATCAGGGAAGGGCCGACAGGAAGCAGCAGGGGAATCAAACCGTTAAAACCGAAGATAGAAGGAAGAGTGAAAGAACCAGAATGAGAGTCAGTCCAGGGGATATTGTAGCCACACGTAACATTCTATATCAACCCTAGTATGTTGCGCATGGATGAAATTGTGGGGCATACACCCTTCAAGGACTTAAGATAAATCCAACTTGTGTTGACAAGGATACCATTAGGGGCGCTACACAGGTTGCAAGTGAGCGTAAACCATGAGGTACAGTCTCATGCACGTAGAAACTCAACCGAATTGAAGCAGGCAACAAAGAAGCGGGATGCGTCGAAAATGCATATGAGAAGGATAAATCTGAGACTGAGGAGTAAAGGGAGCGCCTAAAAGGATTGGAGTAGAAAGTGGCAAGAACTTATGAGAATATTCCACAGGCCACACAAAGTGAGGAAATCGAAGCAGCAGAAAAAATTGATCAGATTGCGCAGGAAATTGATCAATATCAGAAGGATATCAAGAATCTTTGAGCTCATCTCACACCAACCACTCCACCAACAGTCAAGGAGAAAAGGAAACATGAAGCAACAATGCAGTTGCAGGATATAGAGCAACATGTTAGCACAACAACTGACTTATTTGATAAAGAAACATAGCTTTGGACTAGGTTGGAGGAGGATCTGCAGGTCCAATGATGGGGCAAGGAAGAAGAAAGGATCAATGCAACGATCCAAGAGCTCAAGCAGAAGCAGAAGACAATACCAATCACTACACAAACCAGGAAACAAGAGCGTCAAGATCAAATGGAACCATTATAGGAGAGGGTATCAGAAGTCCTAGCACAGGCAGAGGAAGATAAGACACAAATAGAACAGACTCAAGAAGAATGTGAAGGATTGATCAGCGTCAAAGTTACAGTCCAGGTAGTGGACACAATCAAGGAGAAGACCGTGCAGGCCCTGACACAAGCAACATAGCTCAAGGAGAAGTTCCAGAAGATCACCAAGGAGAACGAGGAAGATCAAAAGGATTAGGTGGCTCGGGACGAGCCACATGTCAGTGGTGGGGGGTTGTTAGTAGAAGGCTGAAGTGGAAATAAGGATTATTGTGGGGAAAGAAAGAGTGTAAAAAGTAAAGTGACAGCTGGAAGGAAACGCAACATGCGTGCATGAAAGAAAGTGTGGACAAGGAAAGGGACAACTAGAAGGAAGAATATCACGTGCACATGAGAGGAAGACCTAACATCGGTAAGGTTAAGGTTTTTCTAATGTATTGTAAATGGATGAAGAGCCTGAAATGTATAAATATAGATACATTGGTATCATAGAGGGTTGGATTTTGCATTGTTCGGAGAATTGTTCTATCATAGATATGTATGGGTTGGATTTTTGTATTGCGATATGTAATGTTTGTATGAAAGATTTTGTAAGTTGTTGAGCTAGAGAAGAGGAGAGAAGGTATATCTTGAGGATTATATCACAGGCTGAGGATCTTGGTGCGATCTAGTTCACCTCATATAGATCTTACCCAGCTGAGAAGAATTGTAAGTGTGCGGTGTTGTAGATGCAGAAATATCATAATAAAAAAGCCAAGAGCCAAATCTTTGTGGACGCAGCCCAGGAGGGGGTGAACCACGGTAATATCTGTGTAATGTGATGAATGCATGGATATATTTATCCTCTTTTCCATAGTTAATTGTTCCGCTTAATAAATGAATGAGTTATTATATTGCTATGAAATATGGTTGCAGTACTAAGGGAATAAGTTGTTGAAGGTAATGCATAGTCACGAATAACAGTGGGTTGCAATAAGAAGTTGCAGTAAATGGATCTCAATACAGATCTCATATATCATACTCAATCCTAGGCTATAAACACCTGAGTCTTACAACCACCCATTACAGCTATCTTGGGTGATACTGCACATTTTGTATGTTGTGTTGCCTTCTAGTTTACCAGGAGGGTCGATAGTTTTAGAGGATCTTTTGGAAACCGGTAAGACATGAGCCCTAGTTCAATAAGAATCTCAGAGTAGAAGAGAGAAGAGTTAAACCAACATTGTTCTTGTATGCATTGAAATTTGACATGGTTAGACTAGACACATACCTTGATGGTATGTGAGGGTTTCAAGACTCAAGGATGCCTGATTGTTGACGGGCGAAATAGACCGTCTGTCAATTGAGAGAGTGGAACTGGTCTGGGGTTGTCTACTAACCCAAGCCGTTTGGAATAAACCACCCTGACGGGTTTAGCGGCTCCGTTAGCTGATCTAAGGTCCTAAGAAAGCCAAAGAGAAAACTAATCTAAACTAACTAATCTAACTAAAACTAAACTAACTAAACTAACTAAAACTAAATAAAACAAACTAAACTAACTAACAATAAATAAAACAAACTAATCTAACTAACCTAATTAAAACTAACTATTAAACAAACTAACTAATCTACTATTTCTATATATACAAACTACTAACTAATATTATACTAACTATAACTACTAACTGAAATATAACTTATTCACAAAATGTACAATATTCACAAAATACAGATTTAAATAAAACCTGGAAAACTCATTTGCTTTCTGCCCTAAGACAGAGAAAGATATTTTTGTAGATTTTATGATTTTATGAAAAAGAAATAAAACTTACTAAAACGAAACAATCTAATATACTAACCACACATATATCTAACTAAAATACTAACAAATATACTAAACAAATAAACAACAAACTGACCTGGAAACGCTCCAGATTTGTCCTGTGTATGATGATTGTTCAAGCAGATCAGAGGGAGGAAATATGCATCGAATAATCCAGGAGCTTCTCATAAACGATACACTACAATGCTCTACAAGTTGAATACAGGACAAATAAGACATAAAAGTAACAACAATCTTATAATTTATAAATCTCTACAATTAGATAAACTTGTATGCAAATATTTATACATGATAGTTCAATTGATGAAGAAGAGAAATCTGTCATTCATAAGATGAACTAAATAATTGTTGTACTCTTAAAATTAGTGAAAGAAAACAGACATGGATCATATTAATTCAACCATATCATTTTGCAAAGACTGTGATAGCTAAAGTAGTCACTAATCAAATACAAATTGATAAACATAAACATGAAACAAAAGATTGATATTATGAAAATCTAAAGCTGTAGCAGAACATCAACTTCTGTCTCAGTTTGCATTATAATTCCATATCCTTGTTCTCCCACGAATGAGGATTCCCATTATTACAAAAATAATAAGTATTTATAAGTTTTTCCACAGGGTAAAACCTCCCTGTGGAAGTTAAAACTGTTTACAAAAATCTGGGAAGATATCCCAATTTTAACTCAACTAGGAAACTAAAATAAAAGTAAAATATCCAAATATCTCTTGAACTGCCCAACATGTACCATGCAATTCGAATTTACCTGAAACAGGTCAGAAATAGACAAGTTAGAGAGATATTTTATTAATAAAACAATAAAAATCTAATTCTATAGACTAGCTACAGAATCATGCGATTTTGTAGCTAGTCTAAATAAGATACAGAATCAGCATTGAGATTAATTCAAATCTTTTTAAAGAATTAAATTTAATCATTATCCAAGAACTATCTGAAAACAAATTATTTAGTTTGAAAGAATTATACCAACAGGATCCACATCATTCAACCGAGTACAAAGATAGGAATACTCTGTTTGGATTTTAATCATCAAATGGGTGAATGAAATCATATGGAACAACACCGTAATCATTTCTCAACAAATCGAATCCATCAGTTATGAAATTGTTTTGATATTCAATTGAAAACAAAACAAATCGCAAACACTTCGTTATACTTGTCTTATCAACAGGAGAAATAATCGAATCGAACAGGATTATTTTCAAATCACGATAACTGTACAGCAAGCGATTTAGACTGTGAGAGAATTCAAACCATAACTGACTCATAACAAAATCGTAACAGGATCAATCAAATAGAGTTTGTTAAAGATATCGGTCGTTTATCATTGCACATTGAGCAAAACAGATTGATTTTCCTTTACCAAAATCGTTCCAATCAAACGAATTGTAACCGGATTTGACCAATTCATGTTTTTAAAATCAAACAGAGCATCAATTACAATCGGAATCCAACTCATCAAATAATCTTTCCAACTCAAGAAATAGAAAAGGTTTTAACACAGTCATTACGAATCAAAATCGTTCCATGATTCGGGTGTGCATGCACAGGCTAAAATGAACATATTATTTTTATAAAAACAGATATGTTCCAATTGAAACCGAACAGAATTTCATTCTCATTCATAGAAGATTACATGACACAACCTATCATAACAATAAAATCATTTACCAACCATAGCATGTGGATCATAATGAAATCAAATCTAAATTGAGCGTGAAAAGCTTCCTGTTGGGAGTGGACACAAAACGAATCGAATTGAACACGATCAAACAATTTCGTTAACTCCATCAGGCAGATAACCAAGTCAAATCCAAATGAATAACCATTCCAATCCAATAAAAATCTATGAACAAATCATATATCAAATCGAAATTGCTTCTATTTTTATCAAAACGAAACCATGTACAGGATGATCACCGAATGACATAGGCATTTGGATGAGTGACTGAACTATTTAAAAATTGAATTCAAATCATTATATCAAACTAGATTATTCACAAAACAAAAACGATGTCAAAACCATACCTGTATAGTGACGAGGCTGCTTGATTATGCCAGTTTGGAATTTACAACAACCATGGATGATTCCACGTTTTTGAAAAGGATGGAGTCGGTTGTCTTTTGCTTTTTATCTGTTGCTTGGAGCTTGGATTTTTGACTAGTTAGGACTGCAATTTGATCTTCCAGTGATTGAATCTTCGATTGCAGTATATGAACATCAATGTAATATCGTTCTAACCATGAATTGCATTGGTCACAGGGTGACTGTGTGGGTTTAGAAAGAGCAAGCGAGGGTTTGGCCAAATGACTGAGGGTTTCACGAGGTAATTTAATACACGGGTAGGTAGGGTTGTTCTTTAGGCAGGGGGGAAGGTTCGATACAAAATCATAAGAGGGTTCGGGACATAAACCCTGCGAGTAGGGATACTCTCTCGCTAAAAAACGTTCAACTTCAGAATCTGAGTCCTCACTTAGGATGATAGGGTTAGACTCGGCAAAGGGTTTCAGTTTGTTTCTGGCCATTCTCAAAATGAGATGGGCATTTCTTTTACCCTTAGCGTTAGCAGTAAGGTTTTCTTTGGGATTTTTGCTCATAGGATTTTTAATAGCCTCTGCACTCTTAGTTACAGTGTCGGGTAAATCAACACTAGGGTCGGCCAAGGGTTTAGGAAATAGGAGATGTAAGGGTAGAGGCGACTCGACCTTGGTTTCAATTACCACAGGTTTATCAACCGGAACAGGGTCTAAATCCTCAAAACCATTACGGGCGATGAAATCCCTCCAATTGTCACCATGCAAACTCAAATCATAATCAACGATGAGCTTAATAAGCCCATGGTGGAACAGGCTGCTATCAGCCTGCTGCCTTTTGAACCTTTTTTCCATTTTATACAGGCTACGATGAAAATAGAAAGGCATGCTTAGAGGATACCCTATAAAAATCATCAGCAAACGCAGGTGGTAGAGGAACACAAGTCCGTATCGACCTTCATAGGTCACGAGCTGTTTTATTACCATCAAAGTATCGTGCCATCGTGGTTTGTGTGTAAAGATAGGCATACCTCTGTCACAAGAGGTGACTATGCGCGAGAGGAACAACAGCGTCCATGGGACCTCCTCGACCTTACAATTCTTGAACCAACGTTGTCCAACGGCAGGTAACCCTGTGGCAAGACTGATGAATTTCTCATCAATTTCCAATTGTATGTCACCCACCTTGGCTCTACAGCCATCGAAGGTCATGGAAAACTGTCGTGCTACACAGAGGTTAAAACCCTCAAATCGTTGTATAAAGGGGGGCCACCCATTTTCTTCCAGGTCTCTGCGGGCATTGCCAAACATTAATAGGGCTTGGTTGTCGTTGGGTTCGACTCGTACGACTGGTGCCATGGATCCGAACGCATGGTAAGCGAAGGGTTTGGATCACCAACACACATAGGAGTAGAGCTACTCGATCTAACTGAAATGAATGAGCAAAAGGGGTATGCATAAATGCAAGCATACGAAGGTGGTGGAGTCTTCCATGCAAAATATTCATTATCCAAGTAAAATCGCTGATTTACATAGTTGTTCAATCCATAATAGTAGTTCAACCATCGAGTCATGTGCCCAACCAATGAGATCAAATGTGTATACCAACGCGCGCAAACGTTAAGCCATAGTGTTTAAACACCCGACTTACAAATCAAAACCAAAATCAATTATGCGCCAATGTATCAGCTCATATAATGAAAAGTTTAACCAAGGTGCCAAAATGGTATTCATATAGTCGACAAACCAATAGTTATGAAAACACAAGATACAAGTGAAATATTTAACCATAACACCCATTGCATTTTCACGAAACCAAAGGTCAAGTAAAGCAAAAAAAAATGCAAATCCAA
>SNQJ01S0031702.1:5684-21796 GCA_010110895.2 Picea sitchensis
TGCATTCTCATCAAGGAAAATACATATTACATTACATCAATCATCAATCAATAAATCCTTTGGCATCAATCAATCACTTGACATCAATCAATCAAACCATTGGCATCAATGACAACATGATCCAACATACGTGGGCTTTTTTTGTCACAATCACGTATGTATGTGAGCATAGTGCTTTCTGCCTGAGTACATACGTGGGTTGTCCTTGGAGAGGTCACGTACACACAGGGATGCTCTTTTTGGGAGAGTGCACCCCCTCAAAAACAAATAGAAATGCATAAAGAAGGAATTGAAATATAGGAGGGATACATTTGTACTTTCTTGGTCCGAGCCAAAGTTTGTTTCGTCCTCTGAAGCTTCCACAATCAACTTCTTTATCAAAGGGTTTTTTTCCTCCTTTTGGTCAATTTTCAAAATGCAATGGTGAAAATGAGCTGTCAGCTTCTATTTATAGACTTTTTTGGTCCTTTTTTCCACTTTTTTGACCCCCTTTGTCATTTTCTCTGGCTTGGAAATCATTTAATTATGTTCCTAAGTTTCTTATTGGATGTTATGATACACTTTTCCTTTTGGTTTGGTAACCTTTTGGGGGATGGGTCACTTTAAATATCATTTGGTAAAGTTGTTTTTTCCAACCTTTTGCATATAAGTTAGGTTTTCAACTCTACTTTCTGAATCTCATTTTCTTATCCGCTTTTCCATAAGAACGATCCCACCTAAGTGTGACATGGAACCTTCATTGTTGCTCTAGAAGTGTCGTGATTAGGTCGTATAAACTAACTTTACATGGATGCTCTAGATATATCCTTGTTGAATTTTGATGTCCATGTTGTCTGTAATGACTATAGGCTCTAGAGTCCTTGTTAGTCCTGTCATGATTGCGAGATTTAGTCTCATTTGTTTGATGCACCATCACTCTTTGCCTCGCCCTCGGGACTTCCAAAATGAGCACATTTTCTTGTCTTTAAAGATCGTTTTGAAATCCAAAAGAAATATCCAATGAGACTGTATTTATGCTTTTAAATATTGTTTGGATTAAATGATAAAAGTAACCTTCTGGAGTCTTATTTAAGCCCTTTTCAGACTCTCTAAACATGAAAATGTTTTCGAGCGATCTTGTTTCCCTTCACACTCGCCAAAATAAAATTTGAAGGCACGTCTTTTCGGTGGTAGTTTACCCCTTTTTCGGTCTGGATGGTCAATTGTACGAACACAGGTATACTCTAGGAACTTTGGTTCACTAGAAAAGTATTCGCAGGCATAAGTTTAACCCTTTTTCGGGTATGAGGGACTAAATTTACGAAAAAGGAACATTCTCATTGGTTTTGGTTTATCACCTTTTTCAGGCCTTGGAGATTACTTACGAAAAAGGAACCCCCACGGAGTCCATAGTTTAGCTCTTTTCACACTCCCTAAAATTGAAAAGATCGTCGAGTGACCTTGTTACTTCACACTCGTTAAATTGGTCCAGAATAACATCTATTGGCATGAAATTACCCATTTTTCCGGTCTGTAGATTATAGAGAAAAAATGTATGCCTTGGGAGATTCATCTCGTCAGGAGAGTTCTCCTCGGTACCTTTTATACTTTGTCGAGCTAAGGGGACTAAATTCAGAAAATTGTCGTGTGTCCATAGTTAATCTCTTTTCAAACTCCTTAAAATTGAAAATATTGTTGATTGATCTTGTCTTTGTCACACTTGTTAAAATGGTTTTGAATAGACGTCTTTTCGGTGCCAATTTATCCCTTTTTCGAACCAACTAGACTATATCTGAAAAATTTACTCCTTGGAGTCTTCTTTTACGTTTTTTCAGACTCTCTAAACGTGAAAAAACTACCGATATTACCTTCTCTAGGCTCGTTAAAATTACATTGAAGGGGGTTTCATTGTGTCTTTCTAATCGCATTTGCATCTCTGTGTCTTTGGCCTAATGTCGGATCCATGTTTTTCTCAACTAAAACTTTGAACCATGCCTTATACACAAGCCTTGTAACACTTTGCCTATGTGACCTGACATCTTGACCCATGGAGGAATTTTCGCCGAGTGTCCTTTTCCTACACATGTCTCCTTGCTCTAAGAATTAGTGTGTTCCTTGCACTTGGAACTAGTATGCTTGCTTGCGACACTCATTCCTCCTTTGTAATGTAGCATTCTTTTATTCTTTTTCAAGCTCTTTAAAAGAATTGAAAAATACAAAAAAATTAAAAAAAACCCTAAAAGAGGGGACGGGAAATATGTTTTCTTTTTTGGCAGCACAATGAGTCGCCCTTGGAAAAATCACATCCTTCCATTTGTTCTTCAAGCATTGGTATTTAATATGACCTTAGGAATTTTTTCTCGTCACATAGAGTTGTGTCCTCCTCTGTTTGGTTACTCTTCCAAACACATGGAGAGTTTTTGTTGCCTCCTGCATCGTGAACTTATGTCAATTTCATGATGCCTGGGTCTCATCATATTTCATGCTTTTGTCCAAGGGAAGTTTCACCCAACCTGAGTCGGCCTTTCTGCAGTTTGTCTCTTCACCTAATGACCTGACCATCTCGAAAGTCCAGTCAAGTCCTGATTCAAAATCAACGAAGTTCTCTGCCTGATCATCGAGATCCTCTTGTATTTTACCGACGATCAATTGAATACCTCAGGGTAGTGAATTCATACACTCACATTGTACTCCTACCCAAGTTTGAATATATTGAAGTTGTTTCTCGAGCTATGAATACCTCATCTCCATCCATCGGGCATTATTGGCTTCTTGAAGATGGATATTATACTTTTATATCTTTGATTTTTAGATGTAGATCCACTGTGTATTTCTTGCGGCTACACTTTGTATAGTTATATGACATGGATTTGCAGTGTATTTGATTGGAATCCATAATTTATTTCATCCCGAGCATGGGTATGTCTTCCTCAGAGAGACAATTGTTATTTTGTAGATGACACCTCCCAAACTCTGGTCCCAAGCTCACTCATTTTGTACATTGTTGAATATTTTGTAATGTATTTCAGCCATCAGATGCTCTGCTGACCTCACACATTAGGGGGAATATGTTATAACCCTAAATTTCTCTACAGATGCATACATGGCCTTGGCCCTCTTACTTGCATTTTTTGCCAAATCATTGATGAGTTTCTCTTCTTAAAAACCATTTTTTTAAAGATGTACGTGCCCTGCACCACTACTTCCCGCATACATACGCTTGTTGCACCACTGTAGCTCACATACATACTCACGATGCACCATTACAACTGGCACATACTTGCAAAATTTGAAAAAATAAAAAGGTCCAAAGAATTCTTTGAAATTACTGGCTATTGGGTAGTTTCCAAAATAATCCACTTGATATAGCTCATCACCCAACCGAATAACCATCCTTTTGTCATATAAAAGGAGGTGTTGGGGTCTCATTTCATATCTAAGAACAAAACAAATGAAACTCTGCTCGGTTTTACTTCCCCTCCTTGCCTAAGATATTGCATCCCTTTTGTAAGAATTGCCTCAACATTCCCTCATTAGCCCCTACTTCCTCCATTTAACCCATTCACTCCCCAATAAGAGATCAAAATGTTGTGAGGAGAATTTTATACAAAGGTGCATTTGTAGCTTGGTGAAGAGGAGCCTGAACCAGGTTCACGGACTGGTAGCCGACTTTGATTGTAAAGGTATAATCATTGTGTTATTAATAAAAGAATTACTTTTCCTGTCCCAAATGATGGTGTATTGAATACTTTTGTTGATTTATGTATGACATTCTAACATCTAACCCTAACTTATATATGGAATAGCATGCTTGTATTTTTATGTTTGTCAATCTTTGGATGAAGGTCAGCCATGGGAGGAGGCGTGCAGTCAATGAAACTTCCAAGTGCAAGGAGGTCA
Organism: Picea sitchensis; assembly: GCA_010110895.2. Classification (NCBI taxonomy): domain Eukaryota; kingdom Viridiplantae; phylum Streptophyta; class Pinopsida; order Pinales; family Pinaceae; genus Picea; species Picea sitchensis. The sequence continues at coordinate 9,564 of SNQJ01S0031702.1, forward strand.
TCACTAGAAGTGGGATTAGAGGTATAGTTAGTTGATATCATTTTCCTTTATTTCTTCATATGAGTTTTGGTATGTTTGTGGTAGTTTAGAGAATTAATTGATTTTATATGGTTAATCGATCTACCGACATTTTTAACCCTGGTGTAGTCATATGGGTTTTTTTCCTACTAACAAAGTCTAAGCTCCTCCTCTCTCAAAATTTAAGCCATCCAGATATCATCCTCCGATGGTCGCATTAGTAGTATCAGAGCATGTACGCTCTCTATCGGGAAAAGGGTTTGAAGCATGCTACAGGTTCAAACATTTGCGGAAATCATTGACCTCCTTTTTGTACTATCGTAATCCATTTGTCGGGACATGCACTGTAAGCATCATAGTTGGTCCACACGCACTACAAGGATTTTTTTTTCCTCGGATATTCGTTCACCATTACAAGGATAACCATACATGGATTCACTACATCCATACATGGATCCACTACATCCATACATGGATCCACTACATCCATTGGTTTGCAACATTTTCAACAAATTTGTAGGGTGTCCATGCTTCCCACGGAGGTTCCAGAACCTCTAAAAAATCCCATGTTGATCTACAAACCCTTGGCATCCTTTGTGGACCTATATAATAATACAACTTCAAAGAGGTTATCTGACCTATACACAACATTTTAGAGGCTCTACAACATCTCATTATAAATATATCTTTAAAATCTCAAATGGGTATTTCGTGGAATCTCATTTGGCTTCCTAGTTTGAGAGATATCATCGATTGAATCTCAACATGTATTTGATCCAACGAGGCCACGCGTACCACCATATTCAATGATACTTTTCTCCCTGCTCAGGAAACTACATAAGGATTTCCACATATTTTTGGAAATATCTCTTCAATATCTCAAATGGGTATTTATGAGAATCTCATTTGGATTTCTGGTTTGAGAGATATCATCGATTGAATCTCAGCATGTATTTGACCCAAGGAGGCTCCGTGTACCACCATATTCAAAGGTTTTTTTATCCCTTCTCAGAAAACTACATAAGGAGTTCCACATATGGCTGGAACAATCTCTTCAATATCTCAAATATTTATTTCGTGGAATTTCATTACATTGTCTGGTTTATGAGATATCTTTGTTTGAAGCAGCACATGTTTATAAAATGCATGGCCATGCACCCTTCAAATTTGGCCTATTTTTTCTCACTCCATGAGCCAACTTAGAACAAGTTCCATATACCTATAGAAATCTATCTTCAGTATCTAAAGTGGGTCTTCGACGGAATTGGATTCCATCACTTGTAGCAGAGGTTATGAATATTTTTGTAGAAGGATGTTCACAGCCCCCAAAGTCACTATTTTTCCATTTTGGGATTTTATTAAAATTTCTTTATTTTTATACCCATGTATAATGCAATTGTCAACTAGGTTATGGGTCAACCACAAAACCACGATTATGGGTCAACCACACAAAACCCTTCTCTTCATTAGGTATTTTCACATTGTAATCATAATGGTACGATAATGGGGTTTCTCTTTTTAGCATGGGTGAAATGATGGGGACCATCATTTTCCAAGGGGGGGAGGAATGATCCTAATATTAGGAGGTATATGGTCTAAATTTGGATGCAAAATTCATAAATCTATAAATCTAATAGATTTTCCATCTAGATCAAGGATATGACCACCTCCTCATTAATTAATTGGGCTAACAGGTTGCCCATATGGGTCAAAGAGAGTCCCACCTCTCCATTATTGTATTGGGTTTTATTTTCCACTAATTAGTTGGGTAGTTAGATCTATTATTATAATAATAGAGACTCATTTAATGAGATCTTTCCATTATTTTATAGGGTTTTATTTTCCAGTACTTAGTTATTTGAGTAGTTAGATCTATTATACTAATAATAGAGACTCATTTAATGAGCTCTTTTTGACTTTGTCCAATGGACCATTTTGTAATGATATATAAAGGCCTAACAAGCCTTCTCATAATATCAAGTTACCCATTTTGGCTTCTATCATATTATCTTTTGTTCATTATGAGATTAATTAGCTCCGAGTTATTTACTAGTAATTAGTTTTAGAGGTGAGGCTCCTCTTTGAGCCTCACCTCCCAAGTACTTCATTTACACGTGTTTTCCATGTTTTTTTTTCAAGCAATATTGGCACTCCTAATCTCCTCCTCTCTCGACATTCAATCCATCTGGATCTCATCCCTCGAGATCTGGATCAAATCCACTACCCATAGAACCACCCCATCATGTGAAAGGGTTAGGGTCGTAAGTTGGGAACGACCCACTGCCGATAGTGGGAAATGAGATAGAAATATGACCCCTTCCCAAAGGAAAAACTTGGTAGGCGATAGAAAAACTCCCGACACCAATGTTGGAAGTTTGGGTCAATGGCTGGGAGCTAGTCAATATGCTTTTCATTCTCTTGGATGGCATACCAAATGGAAAAGTGTTGGTTTTCTAAGGTAACAACATGGTTTCACTCAAGGATTGAGTGAAACCAATGATCAATGAAGTAGAGCTGTTGAGTGAGTCGGGTATGTTGGAGTGCACCACACTCGTCGTTTGGTTAGAGACACCAAGAGGAAATATTCTTTCCATGATGATGAGAGTGTAAATAACGCTTCAGAATTTAACAAAAAAAACTCTTTCTTTCTTGTATGAAAATAACGAAATTTTGTTTTAGATGCAATGCAGTTACTAATGCAAGTTTTAGAAGAAACTAACAATATTGGAATTCTTTTCATCAAATCTCTAGAAACAATTTTTTTTTCATAAAAAGGTACAAAAGTGAAATAAGAGAAAATTTGTGTGTATGAGGAATTTTTCTTTTTCAAATGCAAAAGCAAAAGGGAAAGGAGGAAAATTTACAAACACATACTCTTACACTTTTACATTATACAAATCAAGAAAAAAAGAAAGTAGAGGGGAAGAAAGACTAAAACCAGATGACTAGACACCCTAATAAAACTGCAAGAACATGAAATAGATTGTAACAAACACCTAACAAATCTTTCTAAAACCGCAAACCATAAAAATTCAAAAAACAACCTTGATTAAAGAAGAAAGCTTTAAAATATTTTTGAATTTTTCTTTTAATCTTGCAAGAAAATGAAACTAATTCTGAAACCCAAAAACTACTCCAAAGACCTAACAGGGCCTAAGAAGATCCCAAAGAGTCACAACCCCTACCTCTAGAAGTCTAGAAAAAGTAAAAAAACTCCCTCATAGAGCGTGTATGCGACTATCCAATTTACAAGTAGCGTATGTACATGACTCTAACTAGAGAAACTTATGTATGTATGTGACTGTACTAGAAGAAACATACATACACCCTTAAAAAGCCTCTCTAAGTAAGATAGGAGGGTTTGTATGACACAAAAAGGATTGTATAAATTCAAAGAAGGCGAACAAAATGCACAAAGCACAGAAAAAACTTCAAACAAAATGCAAAACGAAAACATCACTAACAAACCAAAAATGGAGACTCCAAAATATGGTTGCCAGTTATGTCACGAAAATCTATGTCATATGGCTTTGTGTCAGGGCCACAAAGATCAGTTCCTTTAAAATAATCCTCTCAATCTCTAATTATACAATCAATTGGAAATAACTACCTGTGTCAACTAACTTTTAGAAGAAAGGAAGAGGAACATACCTGGAGCCCTACGTTTGAAGTAGATCTCGTTTGAGGTATTTCGTTTTGAAATACTTGACAATGATATTTTTAAAGTCCTATCACCAAAGAAGTATGCAACTACAATAAAGTAGTTATTCGCTAACTAACTAAATATAGTCCATTCAACTTTTATGTTAAAGTAAAAATAAGATACACATAATATCATTGAAATATTGAATTAACAAAAATAACTAGATGAGAATGAGAGTTCTTTTATTGACAACAACAAAAGGGGGTTGATTACATTCTATAACCTTTGAGGCACAATCCTAAAACCAGGCTCCAAGTTCCTCCACCCAAGGCTTGAGATGACAAAGACTACCTCCAAGTTTTTGTGTACAGAAGGGTCCAAGGAAGCAATGAATTTATTCCTGACGAGATAAAGAGGAACACAAATTTTTAAAACAAGTGTTTTCAGGGGGGGAGATAATCTCATAAATATAGGGAAACATGGGCTTGCACAACTATTAGAAAATTTCCATCATAACGCTACATCTCTTTCATGATGTATTTCCTCCATCCCAAGGCTCTCTTTTATACACCCTTTTTTTATATGGAGTAGTTATGCATGGGATAGAGGAGGTTGTGAACCTAGGGAAACTCGTCAAATCCACCCAAAATATCAGGAATTATATTTTATTTTAGAAATTTATACATGTACACAGGTTGCTAAGTGTATGTATGCGAGTTGCTTTAAGGAGAGTTTTGTACATCTTGGAAAATGGGATTTTAAATATGTTTTTAGGGAGGAAAATGGGGGATTTTTCTCCTACAAATAGGGATAAGGATGTAGTTGAGTAAAATGATTCATCATGAGCATAGAAGGTGTCAAATGACACTATAAAAGATTTCCACTAATGTGTGAGGTCAGAAGAGAAACTGATGGCCAAAATAAATTACAAATAGTCATGAGTTATGGAGGGTCCATTGGGTAGGAGTAGTTGAAGACCAATCCTGGAACCGTACCTACAATAGAAACAAGTAAGATGCTCTCTTCTCAAGTTGGGAATTACCATGCTTGAGTGTGATGTAACCATGGCCGCCAAATAAACTACATTGTGGATCCATGATTAATGAAATAATTATTGATGTCCATGGTAAAAAAATCTATACACAGTGGATCCATGTGATATATAGGGTTAGAAATCATGGCCATGAGGAAATACACAGTGGATCCATGAAAAAATGTAGATCATAGACCCAAATAGATACATAATGGAACTATGTATCATAATCAAATAGAGGATATCTAGAACCGATGGAGTGAACAAACGGGTCCTCTGCAAGTACCAATGTCAAAGTGGGTGGTACAATCAAATTTGGGTAGGAGAAAAAAATATTTGATGCTCATACTTCACTCAAGGTCTTAGAAATAATATGGCATGGTACGAGTATACACTATGTGAATAAATATATTGGATTTGAACACAGTGAGACACCATTTGATTACCGGTCATTGATGTATATCATTAATCAAACATAATACGACCCATTGATGATGACAATGGGCATCAAGGTACCTAGTACAATTTAGCAAGTGTGAATAAATGAGTTGATGTCGAACACTTGATATAATATATTGAGCATGGGACATTGATGTATTCCCACTGTCAAGAGTGAGGGAACCTGCCACTGATGACTGCAAGCCCCAAGTAACTAATAACAACTCTAAATATTTTTCCCAGAGTAAGTTGTGTTGACATCGATAGGAAGAGATCCGTTGGAAGGAAGGCCTTAAGGCATCCTCCATCATCGAGCACGAGGAGTAGCATAATGCAAAATATTTGGAAGGACTCGGATGAATAAATTGAAAGGTCCACACTGAGGTACAAATTTGACATGCACCAGATGGAATAGCACACAAAAAATACTCTCTTAATAGTACCCAATGATGGAGACTACTGATAAAGACAAGGAATTCATCAATGAGGTCAAATGGAAACCAAGGTGATGCATGAATCCCTATGTGTGATAATGGTTGTTGAGTTCAAACACAAGGGAAACCAGTTATTCAATGACCAATGATGGCTTGTCATATGCTAAGCTCAAGGTTACCTATCAATGATGTAAATAGGCCTAGGGTGAAAATATAGGTCATACTCTTAGAGAAATGTGTCGTAGTCGATAAGAGAAGACCCTCCGGTAAGAATTTAATAGGGACCTATTGTCCTAAAAAAGTGAGAGACAAATATACTTGTGATACTGAGCAATACTTGATTAACACAAGAGGGATGGCTTGAAAAGTAAAAGGTTTTTATAGAATTTTTATTGTAGGTTGACTTCCCTTGAACAAAGACATGAAACAAGATGAAAATTAGGCAACATGGATTATAAAATGGGATATGTTTGTGACACAGAGGGATTCAAAAAACGCTTCATATGACTGGAAGAATAACCAACCAGAGGATATTTTTCTCAAAAACGAGAAAAACGGCCTTGTAAATCCATATTAAACCCAATAATGAGATGGAGACTCATAATATTATGTTATGTTCAAGGGAAACATAAGTAGTTGCCATATATAAAATATTTAGACTCATTCCCATCGCCCTTTTTGGTTTTTTTGTCTTTTTCATATTATAAATCCTAAAAAAAGAATAAAATAATGTTATGATATAGTGTAGGAAATGAGTGTCATGGGAAAGCAAACTAGTTCCAAGCACAAGGAACATAGATATTCTCATTGCAAGGAAGCAAGTGCATGATATGGACACTCGAGGGAAATTTTCCTCTAGGGATACAGGTGTCAATTCATAAAGGATAGTATTGCAAAGTTGGTAAATTTTCTAGAATGAATACAATTGGCTACATCACAACAAGCAGAATCCCTCATTAGGCCCAAAAAGCACAAGAGGTAGTTATGCAATTAAAATGCAACTTAACACACAAAAAATTGGAAGCCCTGCAGTAATTGGCCAGCAAGAGATGAGAAGAAGATATGAAGATTCAACACAAAGTCATGTTGGGAGTATACAGGGCTTCCGATCCTACGAAAAAACTGTAGCATGGGTGTCAAAATGGCTATTGAGGAGATAACTAGGGCACCCATGAAGAGGTAAGATCTAACATTTGTAAACGGAATTTTTAAATCATTTTGAAGGAATAATGTTGAAATGAGTGTGGTTGAACCTAAGGAAAGAATGTGATCAATACAGATAAATCTAAAATGTAGGTGGAATGAAACCTACCCTATATGCCAGTACAGAGCACAATACCTACTAAAGAAGATGAAAAAATACACCAAATATAATAATATTTGTGGAAATGATATCTCCCAAAGATAGTTGCACAAGAAAAACATCTCTATGGCATTTCATTAGTATAGATGGTGTAAAATGTTAAAAGGGGGTAAACATTTAGACAAAAATATGGAAAAAGTAGGTGAAAAACGCATTTTTACCATGGCATTTTACTTTTTACCATATTGAGAGAATTGGGAGCCATTTCTACCCTTCAGATTTATGAGGATCGGTACTGAGTGAACAGATCTTGAGATTTAGCATCGCTCTGACCACGCAGGAGATTACCTCCTTCTCTTTCATTTCATGCATATTTTTATTTTATTTTATGATTTCTTGAGTGTAATATTATTTTTACATGTCGCACAAAGATGTACAAAAATTTTGTTTTCACGGGTAGCGTACATACACAACTTCCATAACTTATAGTTGCATACATCTACGCAAATTTGATCATCGTCGATAAAATTGATCGACATGATCTCTAGAATTTTGGTATGGATGAACTCCAATGACGAAGAGGGCTTGAAGATTGAATGTGGTCCTTATGGGCTAGGTGGCAAGGTCCATGTCAACATCCATGTTAGTTCCAAATCATATGGCACCAATGACAGGGGGCCACATGGATGCCACATGGTAGTGAGGTGGCAATGGTGATATTTGGCTTATGAAACATTGGAAGGACATAAATTTTGATCTGGAACTCAGATTTAAGTATGGCTACAACCATTGGAAATATATCCAGCTATGAGGTTTAGTTATAGAAAATAATAGAATAAAAGAGAGGGAAATTTCAATAAAGAAATGGAAGGATAAAAGTGGAATAGGATCAAAGGATTCCCCCACATGTAGAAATATCAAATGATATCATGAATAAAATGATATCATGTTAACTTGCTCCTACAACCACAGAAGGAGACAAAATCAATTATGTGATTAAGAGGGAATTTTCCAATATATCAGAAACATTATATTTCCTTTCCTTTAAGAAAATGCATGAATAAATCTAGATTTTCAAGAACATGAAGAGGAGAGTTTGATCGAAGGAAATCATCTCTGATATGGATTAAATAAATATCATGATAGTTGCATGCATCTAATCTCTAGATCCTGGAAAGGATTAGTGACCTTATGGATCAAGTTAAGAGTTGTCCATTATATGAGAGTATAAAGATGAATATGTTAAACACTATATGCTAGAAAGCTTTGAATAATTTATATAGGGAAATGATTAACAACCTACACCAAACTCATCCAATACATGTACTAGATTATCAAAGCTTACAACCATACAAAATCATTAAACACTTGGGAAAATGTATAAGGTAGGAAGACAATGTATCAACCACTCATATGAATGTCAATGAAACATCATAGGTAAACTAAGAATCATGAAGATATTTGAAACCATAATATAAAAAGAGATAATAAAACTCCATCAAAGTAATCATTAGTCAATACCAAACCTCAACTTCCTCAAAGTAGGAAAAGAAATAACATCGGGCTCGAGCAATAGTGGATTATGCAATATGCTTAAAATTTTAGTAGGGGGGCTCATTTCCTTTCTCTTGTAAAAGAAAAAGAAAAGGGGGGTTGTTGCGGCCAAAACAAATGGTGACACACTGGAAGAACCAATTATCTATGTCAATATAATTCTAGGGACCATACCTTAGATCTGATTTTTAAGATAAGATCAGCAAACTACAGACAATTTTCCAATAATCATGGGTACCACAATGATGCCAAAATTCTAGAAGATATAACCTAATATTTCTAGTACTTGTAATTTACCACACCCTTTTCTAAGAGCCAATTAATGAGATAAATTCTTTTACTGGTTGCACACTTCAGGTTAGATTTGGTTCAAACATGGTATTTCACATTTATTAACAAGCAAACATCTACATAAGTGTGTTCCTCACCTCTCTTTTCCTGACATTGTTTCACTATCAGCGAGCGTCCATAGCCCCGACAAAGTTTCCCCGATACCATACAAACATAGCCTCATTTCCATCATGCATCCATATCCCCGACAGGTTTAATTGTACTTCCCACACTATTAACAATGCTTTCAACTTCCTTTTCTATTTCATAATATGTTCACCCTTTTAGATTTTATATATATATATATATATGCATATGCACATAGGGTGTGAAGGAAGTGGGTTGATATGAGAGTTACTTTGATTTGTTGAGTAGATGTTTTTCATTTTAGTTTAACCCACAAGTTTCCCCAAAAACCATCATAGTATTGTCCATTTTATTAATTTGAAGTTAGACAAGCTCAAAGAAAAAGATAGATAGACACTTTCCTATTATTATGGATTATTATGGTATGCTCAATAGGCATATGTGTTCCACCACAACTATCATTCCATAACTACAACTGAGAACTTCATGATTTTTCATTCATATAGAACATCCCATGCATCTTATGACTTGTAAAAATTTCTTTAGTATGTGACCAAAATTGCACCAACCCCTCATTCAAATTTAAAGAGTAATCCTTAAGGAAGACTAAGAGTAAATTAGCTTAGGGAAATACCAATAGTTAAATCAAAATATGGAATAAATATCTACAATTAGAAAGAAAGGCCAAAATCAAAAGTCAATTCATGAAAAAGAAAATTGAAGATGAAATGCGAGTCATTAAAAGGGTGAAAATTTGTTGAAAAATAAGAATAGAACCCAACAAAAAGTAATAAATCTAGAGGAAGCAACAAAGAAAGTGTTTTCAGTGAAATCTCAAAAAGTAAACCAAGGGAAAAAAGTAATTCAAGAAATGTTACTCATTCAACATCAAACCCAACAAAAAAAAACTCCTAGAATTTCTGATCTGAAATGAAAACAAACTAGAGCATGAGAATTGATGATCTAGTGGAAAGATTTGCAACACAATTCTCTAATCCAACTGTTACATACAATTTTACTTAGTACAACAAAAAGATTCTGGGAATTTAAGAAACATGGGTTAATGTATATGTTCAATCAAAACAAATTTTCAAAAACCAATTACATGGAACATTCCACAAACCCATAAGCTCTAAAAATTTCATGACATGAGTAATTCCTTTGCATAGTTGAATATAATTATTTTTTCAACAAAAAATACATTTCATATTTCTCACCAGAGTGCCATTTTCTTTTTATTATAAAAGATAATCATTATCCACATAGACCCAAATAATTCAATTTAATAAAGCAAAAAGGAAAATCACAACTATGGAGGTCATCAAAATAGTTATTAAAATGACTCCAAACAACAACTAGATTAGAAAACAATATGACAATAAATGAATGAGATTATATTTATGATCAGCTATTGAGTTGGTGACAATCTTAGTTTATCAATCAAAATATGTCGCAAAGGAATCTTAAGAAACCAAGTTGGGTTAACACTTCCCTAAGTTGCTTTCATTTGAAGAGAAAAATCATGAACTGATTATTGCATAAGTCATTTCCCAACCTACATAACAACAGAGAATGGTGTGATTAACTCTTAGATAGCTCGAGAAGAATTATTCCTTTAAATGACTAACTTATTAAAATTAAAATTAACTAAGAAGAAAAGAAAGACCGGAATTAAAACTAATTCTAGGAAAAACATGCTAATCTAATGTAAACTTAAACTAAATTGGTTGTCATAAAACTCATGTAAATTCCAATGTTGTCATCAAGTATTCATCTGTTGTTCATTTATTCAACTGTCACAACCTTCTTCCCGATAGATGAGCACTATGTGCTTTCCCTCGGTATTCCCTTCAACAAAATACTTTAGTGTCATGATTGTTGTGAGATTTGGATCTCTGGACACAATGTCTTGTTTTTAAAATCAAACTCAATAAAATTAAAAACATAGTACCATTACACTCAAATTGCATCTATCTTCTAAAAATACAAATCCACCAACAAGTATTAGTCATGGAAATATTATTCAAAGGTTATCAACATTACACCCTGAAGTATGTGATTCCTCCTATTATTAATGGAGATAGTGTGGAATGTTAGCATGGTCATCTTCAGCCTTATGATAGGAAAGAGGAAATCATCAAGAAATGATAGCAATTAAGACACCACGCAAAGGTGTGAATGATATTAGGTCACGACCTAGATGGATTGACTTCTCCCACTCTAATGTAGGTACAAAAATTGAATGAAGTGGTTAGGATCATATTTCTAATTGATAATAAGATTGGCATGACTAGAAAGTGAATTAAACTAATAACCTCAATCTCTCAAGAGTGTTCCAAGTAAATAAACTATAAACCACTTCCTCGAGCTTACACATTTCAAAGAATAAGAGTAAAGTGAAATGAAAAATAATAGTTTATATTTTGTCTCTCCAGTAGATAGGTTTTTCGTTCAAATAACGAGACATATAATTCAGAAAACAAAATCAGCAAGCTCATGAGTAAGAGGGATCAAAATAGAAGATGTACCAGCATGACTCAAACATGTTTATCCTTTCAATGTAGGAATAGACTGATTTTGAGTTCAAGGAATACTGAAGAGTGTGAGGATCAATATATTGATGGGCCACAACCTACAATGAATTCACACCTTGAATATTATTACCATGGCTAAAATGAAAACAAATGTTGAAAAATCAGAATTGGAATCTTATAAGTTGCCTTGATATTTTCCATTAATATACATACAACTTCCAAAAATTTGAATGGTTTCAACATGATATAAGTGTGTAATTATCAGCCATGATAAAATCTAGATTACTCAAGAGTTTGACCATAATGAGTGACCCAAAATCAGCAAACCCAAAAGATGAAAATATATTGTTCAAGAAAATATCAGGTATGAAAATCCATCATATTGACAATGTTGGGATTGAGACCTTAGTCAACCAGTGAGTTTGGGAATATAATGATTGGATCCTAAAACAAATTATGAAGAAGATATCAACAAAATACTTAAATAACCATGCTGTCCAAAATTGTCAAAAAATGCATCTAGACAGTGTGAATGGATATCTCTTGTTGTTGTGCATGAGAGGAAACTTGGGTGAAGAGAGATACAAGATAATATATGAAAATATTCCTTGAATAACAACATGGAAAAAGAATAATATGTGTACAGAAAGTACTCATAAATTAAAACTAAAAGTGCTAATGAAAAATAACTCAAACAAAAAAAAAATCAGCTAAGATCTTGTTGGAATACTGAGAGGGGGGGTGAATAAGTATGAGCACTTTTACCACTTTTAACCACAATATATAGAATTCAACTTCATCAACATTATATCATGAATTTATCATTTATGAATTCATCCAATATATCATGAGCATATAA
>SNQJ01S0031702.1:27810-62673 GCA_010110895.2 Picea sitchensis
TTGAAATACTGTGGCGCTCTACACAGATACATCCAAACTGAAATGGATTTTTTGGACATCTCATCACTCGATGTTGCTTATCGATATGTTGTTAAAATCGAGAAGAAATTTAAGTACGAGAACAAACGAGAGTTTTGGTCTGCAAATCTGCAACAACCAAATTATGATAAAGACGTCCCTAACAAATAGTGTCTCGAAAACCATTCCAAGCCACAGGAAAAGAAGGGTCACGAAAAGACAAAGAAGGACACAAAAAAATAGTGTGATTTCCACAAAATCTCCTGGCACAACACCGAGGAATGTCTCTCAAAACAATCATTAGTGGCTGAGATCAAAGACAAGGAGCCGAACCCTAATTATGAAAATACTAGTAAAAGATAGATCATCGATGCAAACCCCACTTCTATTGTCGCGACTGCAGCAATTCAACCAAAAGAATCAATAGATCCTGAAGAGGGGGGGCACATTTTTCATTCACATATGTGGGTTAAGGGGACCCCACTGCATTTTATTGTTGATATAGGAAGCCAAAAGAACCTCATCTCAGCAGAGTTCATCAAACATTTGGGATTGTCGACAACACCACACCCACAACCCTACAACATCGGGTGGCTTCACCAGGGATGAGATCTTTGTGTCAACCAATAGTTTCGATTGTCATACGGCATCCAACCCTTTAAGGATGAGGTATTATGTGATGTTTCCCCACTGGATGTCTGTGATGTTCTCTTGGGACAACCATATATGTGGAAGTTCCATGTTGTTTATGAGTCTCGACCCCGCAGTGTCATTGTTTCTCTGGGGGGTCATCTCTACAAAATACCAAAGGTAGCTCTGAATACTGTTCCACCTAAACAATCTCGCAAGGTAGTATCTCATACTACAAAATTTAGTGTCTTCACAATTTGTTCAAAAGGTGAACAGAAGGATACTGCAACCACTACAGCCTCAACCCAAGCATCTTTTATCCAACAGAAGCAGGTCGACAAGATTGCAGCAAAGTGTAAATATTCCTTTTGCACATAGTAATCTCATGTATCCAAACTGGTTAAAAATGTCCATCCCTTCCAACCACATGTTCGTGACAACCTTCAATAAGCTAAGAAACACAACTTTTCCAACAAGGAAAGAAACTCATCAAGATGCAGATTCAACAAACGCTTTTCCCTCTCCCCCGGGCACTCAACACAATGGAGACCATTGCTTCCTAAGGAGGTAGGATTGATTCAGGTGGATATCGGTGTCCACGCACCTATTCCAACTATCTCAAAATAGTTTTCTGGCAATTTTGGTAATTTACTATTTTTAGAAGTTTTTAACTTCCGGGGCCATTTTGAGGGCCTAAATGAAGGTTTTTTGGGATCGATATTCTCAATGCTAGCCAAAGGCTCTAATTGATCCCCCTAAATGAATATTCTTGACAATACCTTTCCAACGAGCTATCGTGTGCCCCAAACGAAGATCGCATGCCAAAGTTATGCCCCCAGGAAATTGATACACCAAACTACCCAAAACGGGGTCCACAAAACTATTGGATTTTCATCTTCCATGGTTAGGGTTTTGGATTTTATTTATGATAAAAATGCCTTTGGATCCTCATTGTAAAATCATCTTCTTGTGAATGAAAGTAGACGTCACATCTCTTCTTAGAGATAAGATGCCACCATTCTAGAGAGTCTTTCACTATGTATTTTTACAGTCTCTGTACATTTCTTTCATTAATAAAAATCGTGTATTACTGTATCTCTGTGTTTATGGTTACATATATGATACATTTTTGTTATATTATTGGATATCTGTGATATCTCTATGCATTTATTTATTATATTTCCACTCTCATTTCGTGCCGAACATAATCTGGATCAGTCTGCCCCAAGATCTCGTCCATGCACAACATACTGGGTGAAATGTGGAATGTTGCGTTCAGATGCAGTATTGTATGGACTATATCTCTCTCTCCTTCTTCCAATATTTCCTCTGTCTGTGGTGTTTATGGCCCTGTTCCCATGCTACTGCCTACTATGTGTACTTCCCCGATTTGCTTGAGGAACTTCCGCATGTCTGTCATCTCCTCTTGAATCTTGTCCCAGTGGTGCACAACATTTTCAAAATCCTCGTCTAGACAATCTTAGACCATTCTAGCTATCATTTATCCATCTTCCTCGATGATCATATAATCTGGAGGTTCTCTTTGTGCCTTCATATTCTTTCTTTCTCCTCCTATCTGCGTGGCTAGCCTCTTATTCCCACCTCGTTCTTGGGGATTAGGACTTGGTATAGTCCCTTGCACAACCTCGTCCTGTTTCTGTTGTTCTTTGGCCAACTGTGTATTATCTTTCTTCCCCTTACGGGACCCCGTCTGCACTGTGCCTTTATTTGTTTGTGTTGTTTTTTCCTGGCTCTTCCTTTATTTCTTGGGCACTTGGACTTCTTGAGGTTGTGTTTCTCCTTATCCTACCTCTTCTTCCATTGTCCTTTCTAGAAAGTCTTGGATGAGGACTGAAATCTTCCATTTATCTTCCTAGTCTTTGATCACCATGTCGATGTTTCCCTCTGTGATACAATAGTGAATTTGTAGCCACTGCTTATCAGGGTCCTTGCATTCCTGTATCCACATTGTATTTTGTGTGGAATTAAAGTTGGCAATGTCCCAAAACTTCGTAGAAACCTATGGTGTTATTCTCCACATGTTGTTGATGGTCTCTTGCAAGTCACATAGGTATCCTTCAAATGTGGACCCGTTCATCATTTTGTGCCTAGAATCTGACGTGGCTTTCAAAAATAAATATCTCACTCCCTAGTTCGGTTTGAATCTGGTACTAAAAGTTACATACCTTGGTTCCCTCCATCCCATAAAGGCTATTATTATTATTAGCCATGAATAGTGAAACTATGTTCCTAGGTCCTATGCATACTTGTAGTCATCCAAGAACAAGTTCAAGAGGTAGGGTGCACAGCTCACTATAGTTCCCTCGACGCATTGAGTTTCAACTACAACAACTCCAGCTGGAACTTCTTCTCTGCGTCATTTTCATAGCAGCTTACAGGCTAAGATTTTTGAGCCCATTTGTGTTGCGACATCATTGATCCTTTTTATAATGATTCCTCCTGTCCCCCTGTTGGTACCATACTTCTTATTCATCTCTTCTGCTAGTTCCTTCTCCTTGGATTTGTCATCCATAAATTGCATGGGATCCATGCCCTGGGATGGAAATCTTGTTATGTTCGCAATAATATCTACGTCTATCGAGACGAGCATGTCCAACCATATGTCCCTACCATGTGTGACTTCCAACAGTTGTTTGACCCACCCACTTGCATACTCACCTCTGCCAAAATGTGGTAGGTCTAACAGACCTAAAATCCATGTTTTCTCCAATCTTATTTCCCATCGGAGTGGTTGATCAATCAATTGCACAACCAGATTTGTGCCCATAGTTTCTAAGTATACTCTCTTGGAAAAATACAGAAATTTGTATGTGTCTGCTACGTCGTGGTATGATTATTTTAGCTTGTCAATCTTCCCTAACAAGCTTAATTCCACTCGTACCCAATATGGTATGTATGGTAGAACGAGGGATGCGATGGGTTTCTTGCAAGGTGACCTCAGTACCTGCTTCTTTTCTTTCTTTGGAGGTGGTGGCTAGCTCGAGGTTCCAGCGACTCTTGGTTGTGTTTTGGAATACCATTTTTGCCAACCTATGACATCCTCTATTGTTCCTTTTGGTGGGTGATCTAAAACGGTGGTTTGACACTCATCTGGTTTGATTATTTCTTCTTGATTCGTTGTTGTTCCATTGAATTTCAGAGCTACTTCGGTGTTCTCTGGTTCCACCTCCTTCAGGGTTTCTGTGTCTCGGTTCTGCTGCTCCAGTACCTCTGTTGGTCTATTTATATTCATGCTCTATGTTGTTGGTTTTTGGGTTTATTCTATGAAAGGTGTGGGATTCACTGGTGTTGTGTCTGGGGATGGGATTTCATCGATATTGAAGATCTCCAGCGATTGTTGTTCACCTTATTCCAATTGTACATGTGACCTGGTTTTAACTCTGGATTATCTAGTACTTTGGCTTGCTTCCTCTTTCTTTGGTGGTGCCATGGTGGTGAATGTTGAACATTTGTTTAATTCGAATGGTCTCTGTGACCTCTGTAAACTCCACTCTGTGATCCTTAGTCTCTATCGCTCTCTGTCTGTTCTCTTTTCACAAATAGACTCTTTTCTCCCGCGTCTGTGTTTTGTATGGGAATCCCATGAAGATTTTCGAGGGCGTTTCCTTAATTATGGGTTCAATGCAACTCCAGTTATTTTTTACTTTCCATTACTCTTCCTTGATGTCTCTAGTTGGCGTGATTAATGTGGCGTCCCATCGGTCCTTTCGATCCTTTAATTCCGCCTAAATCCATCTTTTCATACTGCTTTTGTCGTCTTTCCATTTCCCGCTTGTTTCCTTTTCGAAATGGACGTTAGCCTTATCCTCGTTAAGTCTGTGTTCCTAAGTATGCGTGCTCTTTCTTCTTTCGGTGCACTGCACCTCTATTAGTACTATTTAGAATTCTTTTTTTTTCTTTTTTTTTTTCACTGCGTGGTGGGTGGTCGAATGTCCTTGTACAGCTTTAGTTGGCTCCCATTGATCATTCCTCTGAGTTATGTTCCTGATAGGTCTCTCAACTGTACAAATCCTCCATCTGTGACAGATTTTACTTCGTATAGTCCTAGCCAATGCATTCTAAGCTTTCCTGGGTGATGAAACGATTTGTTGTCATACATTAATACTAGATCTCCTTAAAAGTTTTCTTCTTGATATGTCTATCATGCTAAGATTTGTCCCTTTCTTTTTGAACTTGTTGGTGGAATCCTACTAGGATCCGATATTCCTCCATGGTCATTAACTGATTCAGTCTTTCATGTATTGTGCCTCATTCCATCATATGTGTAATTGATTCTACACGCAAGCTTGGTACTAAAAATTCTAATGGCACCACTGCTTCTTGGCCATAGACCGGTTTAAATGGCATGTTCCCTGTCAAATTTTTTCACGTAGTCCTGTAGGCCCATAATAATTCTGGTATTTTGAGGTCCCAGTCATCCCTGTTGATGTTACAGATCTTTGTCAACACATTCTCAAGGATTTTGTTAAATGCTTCCACTGTGCCATTTGCTTGTGGGTGATATGGTGTGCTCTTCTAATGATGGACTTCAAACTCTTCAGTCATAGCGTTGATGGTGTTTCTTATGAATTGTGTGCCTTGGTCGCTTATAAAAACTCGTGGGCATCCAAATCTAGTGATTACTAGTTCAGATAAGAAATGTGATGTTGTTTCTTCACTACAATATTTCACTAGTGCGATTTATTCCCGTCTTGTTAGGTACTCCGTTGCGGTGATGATGTACCTAACTCCTGTTCTTTTTGTTGGTGGGTTGATTGGTCCCACAAATTATATTTCCCACTTATCGAATGCCTGTAATGTTACTTTTTGTCGTAATGGAATCTCGTCCCTTCTGTTGGGTTTACCTACCCTTTGAGAGACATCGCATCTTTGACAGTACTCCTTCGAGTCTTGATGAATAGTCAGTCACCATAGTCCTGCACTCAATACCTTTTGTGTGGTAGATTTGCCTGCATAATGTCATTATGTTATTTCCTCATGGGATTCTATTAATACTCTCGGTCTCTCATGTCCTAACATGTATTTGTGAAAGATTCTATGTACGCCCATTTTGTAAAAATGTCTTGCCATCAGTTGATAGTCGACGGCGTGGACTACCAGGTTTTTCTTCTACACGGTGTTATATTCTTGCGAAGCATTACCTATTCTCAAGTACTGAATGATATATGCAAAGTATTCATCAATGATCTGGACTAAGAATAAATGTGCATCTAGGAAGTTGTCTTCTAAGTTCGTCGGTTCTTCTCCATTTGTGACTCTTGATAGGTGGTTAGGTCATGCGTTCAATTTTCCTGGCTTGACTATTACTTCGAAGTCAAATTCTTGAAATAGTAGTAACCATCAACAAATTATCCCCCCCCAACATTGTCTTGTTGAGTAGGTACTTCAGGGCTGATTTATCTATGAACATCTTAAAGTGTTTCCCTAATAAGTAATGTCTAAACTTTTGCAGTTCATAGACCATAGCTAGGCCTTCTCTCTCTATAGTGTTATAGTTCTTCTCCAATTCTAATAGTTTCATGCTCGCAAATTCTATCAGGTGATTGAAGTCTCTCGCTCCTAGTTGCGCCAAGATAGCTCCAAGTTATATGGTTGATGCATCTACATGTACGTGGAATGTCTTCTCCCAGTCTGGAAATACCAAAATTGGCACAGTGACGGTCTTTTCCTTCAGGGTATTCAGACTGTGTTGACACTCATCGTTCCACTGAAACTTTGTATCTTTTCTTAACAACTTTTCCATTGGTGCAGTAATCTATGTGTACCCTTTGACAAATTTCTTGTAGTCTCCTATGTGTCCCAATGTCCCTCTTAGTTGACAGACTATTTTTGGTGGTGGTAAGTTAACAATTACTACAATCTTTGCAGGATCTACTAGTAAACCTTGTTTGCATACTATATGGCCCAATAGTATCCCAAATGGTGTTCTGAATATGCATTTCTTTATGTTCAATGATATTTGGCACTGCCTACATCTTTCTAGCATCAGGCATAAGACTTCTACATGGTATTTCAACAAACTGTAGAGTGTCCAATCGTCCAGGTATACTTCGAGAAACTAGTGGATGAATTCCTTAAACGCAACGATGACTACTCTGGAAAATATTGTTGGTGTATTCTTCAGTCCAAACGGCATGACTATGTATTGGTAGGATCCCCATTTTTTCGCAAATGTGGTCTTGTATTTGTCTTCATGTGCTATATTGATCTGATGGTAGCTTGAGAATCCATCAGTGAATGAATAAGCTTCATGTCCACCTATGTTTTCTAACACTTCATCCGTGAAGGGTGTAGGGAAAGGGTCATGTAGGCATGCATCGTTAAACTTCCTCAAGTCGACGCATATCCTTATCCCTCCTTTTTTCTTGTCCTACACTACCATCAAGCTTATCCATTTTGATTCTTCAAATGGTTCTATGATTCCGTCTTCGAGCATCCTGTCGATCTCAGTTTTGACTTTCTTCTTATATATTGGATCCAGTCTATATGGTCATTGTCTGATTGATCTCCTGTCAGGTCTAAGTGTTATCTGCATTTATACTAGCTCTCTGGCTATACATTTCATCTATGTAAAGGTTGTGGGAAACAAGTCGTTGTAACACAATAACTCTCTTATGATTTCTATTGTTTTCCCATCCTAGTAGTCTCCAATGTTAGTCATTTTGGGATGCTCAACTGTGCCAATGTTGAGTTTCTTTACTTTGATCGGTGCAGCAATAACTTTTGATTATATGGGTGGTCCTTCCATTTCTCTTTTGCCTTCTAATTCATCGGTCTGAATATCACACAATCGTCTTCATCTAGTGCTTCCTTTTGCACATGGTAACATGACAACAGTTCCTTAACTGTCTGTTTGCTCCACTTGTTTTCTTCTGTTATGAGTTCAATTTATGGTCCCTTGATGAATATTACTCCTCTTATTTATTTAAGAGATGCATCTATGTTGGGGTTCTCATGCTCAAATGAGAAAGTGACTGTAAAATTATGTTTCAATGTGGTCCAGGTCATAGTTCCTTTGTGTAATTCCTGGTCTATATACTAGTTCGTTGGTATGCCCTCTAAGGTGTGTATAAAATGATGAGGCCATTCCTTTGGGGGTATCATTTTCCACAACGTTCTACACTTCTCCAAGTGTTTCGTTGGTGCCTCCTGTCCACCGTACCTCTATTTCTTGTTGTTTTTTTGTTCTGTGTCGAACCTTATGTGTAGTAACCGTTTACATTGGTACCAATCTTTGATTGTCTCTTTGTGTGTGCCACACCATCTTTGAGGTGTGGCCTTGAGTGCTAGATCAAGTGCTAACAGTCTCTGGTTCTCTAAGACTTCGTCTTCATACTATGCGAAGAATGTTTCCAAATCGTTTATTCCATGGAAACTAGGTGGTTTCCTTATCTCTGTGCTGACCCATCTTACTGGGCAATCTATCCGTGCACATATTCTCGTGGACACTTCGTGTAGCCTTTTTTGACAGTTCTCTAAACCTATATTTGAGTCTGTTTCACATGAAGTAATTCTCTACCAATTGAGTATTCCATATTCAGTTAGTTTCACGTAATCCTCATTGCACACAGTTATTTTGTACAACTAGATGATTTCCTCTAAGTCTAGGAAAGTAGGTTCTACAAACCTCTCCCCTTCCGATGGATCTAATGGCGCGATGAACCTGTATTATCCTGATTCAAATGTCATTTTACTGGTCTTCAAGTTGATTATGGCTTGGTTGTCAAATGCCCAATCCAGACCAAGCAATGTTGGGTATGGTGTTGTTTCGTCCACTATTTCAATGACTTCAAAATCTCCTTTAGTGCACACTCCATCCAGGTCTATTGTTACTACTTTCAATCTACCGATTGGTAGGACTCTGTGTTGGTTTGCTAGTTTTAGTTGAACAGGTGAATATCCTAATGTGGGATCTCCCATGCATTTCCATGTCTTCTTTGGTAATACATTCACTTCAGATCCTATATCCAGTATGATATCTCCCATGTTGAAATATTTGATGTTGTAATTCAATCTAAACTCCTTACTCGTTATTCTCCTTGTATGTAGGTGATTGACTATTTTTGGTTCTAGTTTTCCTCCTGTCTTGATGCTATATTTTTCTATTATGTTTTGCAATATTTTCATAGATGATGGATCATTTAATACCTTTACACATGATTATAAAAATCCTTTGATTGTACTTACTTGTCCCATCGGTTTCATTTCATTGGTATGATCCAATAGTGGAGGCATCTCATACTCTGGTGCTTCCTTGGTTTGTTGCATAGTTGAAGTTGACGCCATGCCTTCCTTCTGAAATTATTTTCTAGCTTCCTTGAATATTTCCTTCTCGTTCTGTATGTCAACCTATTTCCTTGGTTCAACGTTCCTCTTCACCCATTGATTTTGTGATGGCTCTTGTTGGCCTGCGTTGTTTCTTGTTTTATCTCCTCCGCGAGTAACTATGTTGATGTTTCGTCCTTAATCCCTTGCTTTGGATGAGATCCAATGAACATTCTAGTTGTTCTGGTTCCTCTTTTTATGGATCTTTACTAGTAGTGTTGGACATTCTTTTGTGTCATGATCTGATGTGTGACAATACATACAAGTCGTTGGTGGAAGCGGACATTCTCTTGCATAGTGTCCTGATGATCCGGATTTTATGAGCAGAACGAAATGACTATAGATTATTACCATATTCTTAACACATAATAACAGAGATACCGTAAAATTGATTTTCTATTTAATAAGGGAATAAGATGAAACTGTAAAATGCAGCGGAAAACAAGCTTGTTGGAATGGTGGTGGCTTATCTCTAAGAAGAGATGTGATGGTTGCACTCATTCACAAGAAGATGATTACAATGAGTCTCTCAAGGCCTTCTTAAAATAAACAGGAGTTTCAAAAACCCTAAACATCCAAAAACCTAACCCTAGGAGATGAAGCACCAAAAGTCGTGTGGGCCTATTTGGGTAAGTCAGTACATCAACTTCTCGGGGTCATAACTTTTACATACGATCTCTGTTTTAGTTGTATGATAGTCCATTGGAAAGATCTATCTGAGGAATTCAACAGTTGCACAAAATTTCATGTTGGGCAACATACCCCAAAAAACGTCGTTTAGGGCCTCAAAACGACTTCGGACGTTGAGGACCCGAAAACTACTAAAAATAGTAAATTGTCAAAATTGCTAGAAATTTGTTTTGAGATAGCTGGAAAAGGTGGGTAGCCACCGACATCCACCTGGATCAATACTCCCTCCTTAGGAAGAAATGGTCTCCATTGCGTTTATTTCCCCCATCAAATGAGGAAATTTATGTTGAATTTGGCCCCAGGTGAGCCACTTGCCTTGGTGCAGGAGCTGCCCTGCTTTGACAGCTCGATAAATTTGGATCCTTTGTTGTCGAGTACCCTTGATATGTGTGTCCAAAATATGATCATTGGATGCCTATTGTATGCAATCGGGATTGATCTCTGTTGGTGTCAATTGTTCTACTATGTCTGAGGTGTCCAATAATGGTGGGAAATAAGGTCGAAGGAGGTCTACGTTGAACACTGGGTGCAAGCCAAGGAAGGAAGGAATGTTGAGCTCAAATGTGTTATCCCCCATAGCCTTGGTGATGGTGTACGACCCATAATGGAGTGGGAAAAGATTCCAATGGGGTCCTGTAAGGCGTTCTTTCTGCAAGTGCAACCCAACTTTGTCGCCCACCTGAAACTTATGTGGCACCCGATGTTGATCATGGAGCTGCTTGTACTTGTCATTGGACTTATGTAGGATATCCTGAACCTGTTGGAGGATGTGTTAGATCCTCTCAATGAACTGAGTGGCTTTGTCAGCCTCAGTTGGAGCAGGAGAGGATTTGGTCGAGGTGACCGCAAGGGGAAGTGCAACATATATGGGACCCAATGGTTGGAATCCCAACCCCACCTAAAAGGGGTTGTGGTCGGTTGAGATATGCAGATCTCGATTTTAGCTATGATGGGCATAGGGAAGAATATCATCCCATGTGCGAGGGTGCTTGGAATTATACATGCACAGGACATGCACGATCATTTGATTTACGAACTCGGTTTGGCCATCGGCTTGGGGGTGGAAGGTCATGGATTTGGTGAGTTTGGTGTCCAACAATGACCAGAGGCTCGGCTAGAATGTGCTGACAAATCGATTATCCCGATATGAGACAATGGTTTGTGGGATTCCAAAATGTACCTAGACTCATTAAAAGAAGAGTTTGGCAGTGGCTTCTGTTGTGATTCTCTTCTTCCAGGAAACCAAAATCCTCATCTTAGAAAAGCGATCAACACCCACAAAAACATAGTCATTTCCCCACTTGGTGGATGGGAGGCCTAACATGTAGTCCATTGATATGGATTCCCATAGCCTGTGAGGAGTAGGAAGATGGGTGTACATGCCCTGTTTCTTAGTGGTTGGTTTGGTAATAACACAGGCAGTGCAAGACTTGATATACTTGTTGACCTTCTGTCTAAGTTTCGGCCAGTAGAAATGTTTTGGTAGCATCGCCGCTGTCTTTTCAACGCCGAAGTGTCCTGCCACCTAACTGTAGTGGGATTCCGAGATCAGCTTCACTCGCTCACTTGATGGAACACAGATATGCCCCAGACGACACAACAACCCATCCTGAAGATGGAAATTATCGACAAATGCCTTTGCACCCAACATTTTATAGGTGGTGGAGAAGTCCTGGTCTGTCTCATAAAGTTGGGGCCATCTAGAGGTCTCATGGCCGCAAGATTCTAGCACTGTGGTGAGTGTCGCGACTCGTGGTATTTTGAGGTAATCAACGACGCGGTTGGTGCTTCTTGTTTTATACTTTATGCTGAGGTGGAATTGCTGCAAGTATGTGGACCACTTTTGATGGCGGTCATTCTGCATTTTTCCTTGTGTCTACATGAACTGTAGTGTCTTATGATCAATGTGGATGGTTGTCTCCCTCCCAAGAATGTAATGTCTCCACTGGCGACAGGATTTCACAATGGAGTACATTTCTTTTTTGCAAGTAGGGTACTTACGGACAACATATGATAGTGTCACACTATGATAGGCCATGGGGTGGCTGTGATGCGTGAGAACGACACCCACAACATACTCTAAAGCATCAGTCTCAATCTCAAAAGGTTGTTGCAGGTCTGGTAGTGAAAGTATTGGGGATGATAACAAGTGCTTCTTCAAATAATCGAACGCTTGTTGTTGGGGCCAGCCCCACGCAAATTTTTCCTTACCACCACCCTTGGTTATTTGGCTAAGGGCCCATGCAATATGGGAGAATCCCAACACAAACCTGTGGTAGAAATTGGCAAGGCCCAAGAAGCTCTGAAGCTCAGTGAGTGTGGTTGGGGATGGCTAGTCACAGATGACTTGGATCTTGGCTAGATCCACATGTACGTCATCTTGATCAATGATGTAGCCTAGGTAATGGACCCTGTCCATGCCGAAGGAGCATTTTTCCAAGTTGGCGTATAGCTTGTGCTACCGAAGGGTGTGAAAAACCTGCTGAATATGTTGCAAGTGTTCGGCCCAAGTCTTGCTGTAAATGAGAATGTCATCTAGATACACCACTACAAAAGTATTGGTGAATGGTCGCAGGATATCATCCATCATCCTCATGAAAGTGGTTGGAGCATTTGTCAGACCAAAGGGCATGACCAACCATTCAAAAAGGGCTTCCTTTGACTTGAAGGTGGTCTTCCATACATCTATTTGTTCTATCGGGACCTGGTGGTAGCCAGACATCAGATCAATATTACTGAAGTATTTGGCCCCCATGAGTTGATCAAGGAGGTCGTCGATTCAGGGAATTGGGTATCAGTTTCTGACTATGATTTTATTCAGAGCCCGGTAATCAATGCAAAGTCGTCAGGCTCCATCTTTCTTCTATACCAACACGATTGGGCTCCCGCAACGTGATGAGATAGGATGGATGTGCCCCTTGTGGAGAAATGCTTGGATCTGTCACTTGATCTCCTCTTTCTCTAACAAAGAGAAGCGATAGACTGTCTCATTGGGAAGTGGTGTGCCAGAGGTCAAATTGATGGGGTGCTTGACCTGGCAGTGCAGAGGTACCCCGGTAGGTGAGGAAAAGTCTGAGTATTCTTCCACGGCCTTATCTACTTGATTCTACTATGTGGAGAGGTCGGCTGCAGAGACCCTAGATGTGCCTGTGATCTTTCTCTCATTTTGAGAGTGAATCATGAAGAAGACAAAATTCCCCGTATGAGAGATGACCTTCCTGCATTTCTTAACAGAGATCAAGGAAATATCACTAGGTGGGACAGCCTCGGGTATCCTGTACAATTTCCTGTTCAAATTAATAATAACACTACAATGCCTAGACTCATATATAACATTTTTTTCCATAAATAAGGTTGGCTCAAAAGAACATCACAAACTTCGAGAGGAGAAACATCACACAATACCTCATCTTTGAAGGGCGTAATGTCATACGATAGTTGGCACTGTTGGCTGATGCAGAGATCACTTCCTTGGCATAGCCATCCAATGGTGTAGAGTTGTGGGTGTGACATTGTCGGCAGGGCCAGCCTCTTGACGACCTCTACTGAGATGAGGTTCTTCTGGCTACCACTATCAATGATGAAGTGCAACAGGGTGCCTTTTACCCACATCTATGAATGGAAGAGGCGCTCTCCTTCTTCTCGCTCGTCTGTTTCACCCTGCTGGAGCTTGGTGGTAGCAATGGTGGCACTGGGTTCCACGTCAATGATCCTTCTTCCCCTTTCTAGTTCTGACTCAGAGTCAGAACCTGCATCTGATTCAGAGGCTTTCACTTTGACCACCAGCGATTTCTCTGAGTGGAAATCAACAGTGTTATGCCAAGGCCTCTTATGGAAATCGCACCACTTCCCGATATCTTTCTTTGTCTTTCCGGTGTACTTGTTTTCTTGCATCTTGGATTGGTTGTCCTGATATTGTACATCTTTTCTCTATCCTTTGTTTTGTGGGTTGGGGCCGCCCTCTCCTGGATTTTGTTGTGATGGGTTCCCCGGCCCAAATTGTCACGTCTTTTGTTTGAGCTTCTTCTCAATTTTGACGGCATATCGGTAGGCTGCGCCCAAGGATGAGATGTCCATAAATTCCATTTCGGTCTAGATGTATCTATCCAGAGCACCACGATAATTGAGCACTAGATGTTGCTCTGAATCTTTGATACCCAGCTTGGTGTGTAAGGTATGGAAGATATTTGTTAAATATGGCACAGCTTGGTCTCTTTCTTGCCGCAGTGTGGTCCATTTGGTCTACAAGTCATCATAACCTCCGACAGGGTAGTATTGTTCCTTAATAGCATCCCTGAAGGATTCCCAGGTGGTTGTGACTGTAAATAATGAGGGTTCCTTTGTTTCCTTTTGCTCACAAAAAATTTCCCACCAATCTTTGACATGGGGAACGACTTTGAGGAGAGAAAAAGTAATATTTTCTCTATTTGAAAAGTTATGGACAGAAAAATACCCTTCTAGTAGATTCAACCGCTTGTCTACAAAATCTGCATCTATCTAACCTTCAAATATAGGAATATCGAAGTTTATTTGTACCTTGAAGGGGGAGGTGCCTCCGCTCGAAGAAGATGCATCGCCTGTTGGTAGACGTCGAAGGATTTGCACGAAATTATCCATCATCTTGTTCCTCTGTTGCATGAGGGCTTCCTCAATCAATAGTTTGAAAGAATCTCATCTCCTATCATCTTTCTTTTCTCCTTCCATGAGAGGTCGCTTGGGTGTGCGAGAGCTTTTGTCCTCAAGAGAAACAAGCTCGAGACCCAACTCTTTGTACTCCGACCTCGTTGGGGACATGCATTAAGATGGCAAGGAGAAGACCGCTCTAATACCACTGATCCATATTTTATGAGCAGAACGAAATGACTATAGATTATTAGTAGATGCTTAACACAAAATAACAAAGATACAGTAAAATTGGTTTTCTATTCAATAAGGAAATAAGTTGAAATTGTAAAATGCAGTGGAAAACAAGCTTGCTGGAATGGTGTTGGATTATCTCTGAGAAGAGATGTGATGAATTCACTCATTCATAAGAAGATGATTAAAATGAGGCTCTCAAGGACTTTTTACAATAAATAAGAGTTTCAAAAACCCTAAACATCCAAAAACCTAACCCTAGGAGATGAAGCACCAAAAGTCATGTGAGCCCTGTTTGGGTAAGTCAGTGCATCAACTTCCCGGGGTCGTAACTTTTGCATATGATCTTCGTTTTAGGCGTATGATAGCCCATTGGAAAGATCTATCCAAGGAATAAAACAGTAGCACAAAATTTTTATGATGAGCAACATATCCTAAAAACGTCGTTTAGGGCCTCAAAATGGCTCCAGAAGTTCAGGACCCGAAAACTGCTAAAAAATAGTAAATTATCAAAATTGCTAGAAAGTTGTTTTGGGCCTGCTGGAAATGGTGGGTGGCCACTGATATCCACCTGGATCAACTGATTGTTGACAATTGTGACATACGACTAGTACTCTACCTCCTCCAAAACCTCCTCTTGCTCATCCTCCACCTCTATAGCCTTCTCGGTCTCCTCTCGGCGCGTTATACTGAGGCACCTGATTATACTGCACAGTATTGTACCAAGGTTGTGTTGCATTGTACTGTGGTTGCACATTATTATATCATTGTTGCATAGTATTATATTGTTGCTGCACATTTTTTTATGGAGTTGGAACTTGATTAAATTGTGATGCGGCTTGCCCAGTCATCATTTATGCCTGCACTCTATATGCATATGATGTCATTTCTCGCATCAAATCCATAGTTCTATAATCATTTTCGTCATGGCCTACTGACTTGCAAAAGGTGAAATATGAACTCTTTAGGAATGTCTAGTATTTCTGCATCAATGTGCAGTGATATGGATCATGACCTGGTTTCTTGCATATTTTGCACCATAATCCTCCTGTTGGTAACATATTTGGAATTCCTACTGCCATATACTACGTGAATGTCGTACATTCGTTCTTGTGGTGTCCTTTTGTCCTGCATGTGGTACACCAAATGGCTTCTCATTTGTCCTTACTCTTATTCTAGTTTAACTAAAAATTTAAATTCTTCAGATCCTCCTTCAGTTCTTAAATAGCTAGGTCTGTCTGTTGGTACTGGTTTTATTCTAGTTGTAGGGATTCTTGCAAAGCCTCTGCCTGCGTTTGGAACTTTTTTTGTCGTTGTGGATACTTTAAATGTGGGATTAATGAGTTGAAAAAAAGGTGTCAATGTTGCATATCTATCATAATATATTTTAACTTTCCCTTCATTCATTTGAATCTCTGGTCAATCTCCCAAATAGAATCTCCTGGTTTATGTTGGATTTCTATCATCTCATTCATGTATTGATCCTTTAAGCTCGGCTTTTGGAACTCATTTCTTAGTAACTTCTTAATGTCTGCAGTTGTTCTGGTTGTCCCTATTGGATTGTTTGTAGCTAAACTTAGATACCAATCCAGTGCACGATCCCTTAGTGTAATCACTAGCTGTGCCAATTTAGTGTCTTCGTATGTGATCTGTTTTGCTTCCAAAATATTCTCACAGATGAACAAATGTTTTTCAAGGTCCTCCGATGCTTCGCCTTTGAATTCTGGTAACATGATGGTAGGATCATGTCTTGCCATTCTGAATGCTGAACTAATACCTCTGCATGGTGTAGATACTTGACTAGTGCTACCTGAATTCGTCCCTGCAATTGTTGTTCCTTGTGTAGATGTACTTCTTGTTGTATGACTACTTCTGAAATTTGGTTGTCTAAACGACAGTGTTCTCTTTAGTGTATTAGTCACACATGGTTTTATGGATTCCACATTGACATTAATATGGATAGGATTATTTCCTTCTCTTCTCATTCTTGGACCTCGCATCTTCCTCTCATATGTTGCGCGCAATATTTCCTCAATTTGATCCACATCCTGAATATCCTCTACCTCTTCCTCATCACTCGCCAAAACTTCCCTTGCGACTACAACTCTCTTCTTGGTATTCAAATTATATTGGTAGGGTACTCTGCTACGCATCTTTCCAGTTGTCTCCATGATATGCTTGATATGGTCATCATCCATCATGATTGGGTCCAAGGGTTCCTCCTTCTTTCCCTTATCCTTTCCTCCTTCCATTTCTCCTCTTTTTGTCAGTGCTTCCCCCCTTCCCCCATGCATGCGGGGAAGTTTATCTTTCTGAATCCATTGTCATTACACCTTTGTTAGATAATAGTATATTAATAGAAGTATACAGTTATCGAATATACCTTCCTCGAGGTCCACATAAAAACTCTTGTTCTACTGCGCTATATGACTTCACTGTGTCTACTGAAAACTTTGTTATAAATCCTGTCGCAATACTTTCAAGACAAAAGTCTACTGCACGGGTGAATTTGTTGTTCACCTGCTGTAACTGCTCAATCTATATTGGGGTCCACTCTAGCTTTTGAATATGGTTCATTGTGTGGTTATCCTTCAACCTTAGTATCCACTCCTGCAATAAATGTGGAAAATCATAGAAAAAGACTTCATGTAAATCAGTAAACATGTATTTCTCAAGATATTTGTAGGGTGTTACTCTAGGGTTTTTGTTATCTTTCTATGAAAACTCCATCTCTTTTGTCTTTAGCCAGCTTTTGATTTCTTCTTTCGTGGGATTCCACGGTCTCAACATCCCATTTTAGTAGCTCATTTATTTCTTTTCCACTTTAATATTCTTTTGCTCTGCCTCTTCATAACTACTCAATCCTCTCTTGTTCCTACCAACGATAATGGAACCATTTGTTGGTTTACTCTTCTATTCTGTCTGAGTTTATTGAATCAGGGTTCATGTTTGTTCGGGTTTCCAACAAAGCCTCTAAAACTATCGGCCCTTCTGGTAAACCAGAAGGAAACATAGCACACAAAATGCGTTGTGCAATATCACCCGAGATAATCTTAATGGGTGGTTGTAATACTCAGGTGTTTATAGCCTAGGATTGAGTGTGAGATAGAAGAATTGTGTATTTAACTATTATTATAACTTGTAAACACAATATATTGTTATTGACGAATAATAAGGAGATACAACAACTCATTTATTAATCATAACGATAACTAGTGAAGACAACAAATATATGCGTGCATTCATCAGATAACATATATGTTACCATGGTCCACTCCCTCCTAGGCTACGTCCACAAAGATTTCTCTCTCAGCTCTTCTATTATAGTCGTTCTGTCACTACAGTGTCACGCACTTTACAATCCTCCACAGTTGGGTAAGATCTATATGAGGTAGACTAGATCATACCATGCTCCTTAGCCTCCTATCTAACCCTCAAGATTTACCCTCATTTCTCCTCTCTAGCTCAACAACTTACGAAAATGGATCATACAACAAAATATTACATATCGCTACAACTCATAGATAACTAGCTAGACTTGATAATATTCTGAACCCCGTCTCTCTAATACAATCCAACCCCCACCCCTTATGATACCTACGTATATATATTTATCTGTATTTATATTGACGAATAAGCAGGAGATACAACAAATCATTTACTAAGCATAATGATAACTATTGAAGACAATAAATATATGAATGAATTCATCACATAACATAGATGTTACTGTGGTTCACCCCCTCCTAGTCTATGTCCACAAAGATTTGGCTCTCAGCTCTTCTATTATAGTCGTTCTATCACTACAACGTAGCGCACTTTACAATCCTCCACAGTTGGGTAATATCTATATGAGGCGGACTAGATCACACCAGGCTCCTCAACCTATGATCTAACCCTCAATATTTACCCTCCTTTGTCCTCTCCAGCTCAACATCTTACAAAAATGGATCATACAACAAAATATTACATATCGCAACAACTCATAGATAACTATCTAGACTTGATAATATTCTGAACCCCATCTCTCTAATACAATCCAACCCCCACCCCTTATGATACCTAAGTATCTATACTTATACGTTTTCTGGCTCTTTAGCCATTACAATCCATTACCAAAACCCTAACCCTACCATCGTTAGGTCTTCCCTGTATGCACGCGTGTTGTTTTTCCTTCCAGCTTTCGCTTTCCTCGTGCATGCTTTATTTCCAAAAGTCACCTTGCTTTTCCACTTTGGCCTGCTTCCAACACTTTTTGTATCTCTTTCTGTAGTGATCTATCTTCCCTAACTTCTCTGCAAGATGTAGAACAATATGGGACTTCATGTGTATGTTTCATTTCCTCTCTTCCAGTGCTTCTTATTGTCCATTGGTTCTTCCTCTTGTATCTCTCTAGCATATATAAAAAGCATTAAAATCTTTCTTGACTTCAAATATTCAAGACCTATTATGTTCACTGTTTAAATATCAATGGCCATACTATTCATAAAAGTCCTTTTGTTGATATAACTTATGTTGAAGGTTTGTCTTTCCCTGTTTTGTTGTGCCTTTAATCGCTTGTCTTCTTGTGACCAACTAATTCATATTTTTCCACTGATTCCACTCATTCCAATTGTAAATATTTTATTTCATATATCTTTCCATGGATGATTTTAGGGGCTAAATTTTTCTCATGGTCTAATTTTCCATGGTTTTTCCAAAAAAGAGATTCGCTATTTCAAAATTGATTCACCCAAATTCTATAGGATAAAATTATTTTACCTTAAAAATCGCCAAAATTTTATAAAAAATATATAAATCCTTAGAAATTTGAATATTTTTACAAAAGTATCGCTAAACATTTATAATTGGCATATGAAGGATTAGTAAGATTCGCCAAGGTTTCTACATTTTAAAATAAATTTCCATCCTTAAAATCATCCCTGTATCTTTCTAGACTTTCCAATGATCTATCTTTGTCCATATATCATAAGTTGTCCATAACTTTTCTACTCAATTGTCCACAATTTTGACCCATATGTCACTATACTATTATGAAGGCTTCTTTGTTGCAACTCATCATCACATATTCTTGTTTCTCAGACCGAATCAAATATGTCCACTAATCTTCAATACATCCAAAAATAAATTTATGCTTTCCTGGAAAACATTTCAATGATATTCCTCTAGTATATGCATGGGAACACTACTTCTCAATCAATCAATCTATCATTTTGTACTTATGATACCTGCCTACTCTGAATTTGTCTCTGCGAACACTTCCAACTTCCTGGTGGATGATTCTCTGATTTGTAGTAACTACTGCATAGACTTCCCCTATTCAAAATTCATATTTGTTGGGAGTCTCCAAGCCTGATGGCTTAGAACAATGGAGGAATCCTTCCTAATGCAGAGTAATCTTCCTCCTCATCTATAGACTCATCGTCTCTTTGAAATCTGACTTCTTCCTTTTTATCCTATGGATTCATTATGATCTTGCACTACAATTCCTACGAGTACAATTTCTTGTGCATGTTCTTTATTCACCTGCTCTTACTTTCTTTCTCACTACTACACATGATACGATCTCTAGGACTTGGTCTTGATTCATCTATTCTTCTTGTTTTTCATTTCTTCTCCAAACCTTATTGTATTTGGCATATTCCTTTTTTCCAGTAGATTTATCCTAATATTGTATTATTGCCAATCCTAAGAGTATGACTTCTAGGTGTCCTTCATTCATTTATTCTTCCTTTACCTATTCTTGTTGTCTTTTCCAAACCTTCTTATATATGATAGCAGTGTTATCTTTCATAGAAGTATCCATTATGCTTCTACAATCATGAGTTATATGTCCATAATTATGGAATTTGTAACATTAAATGTTTTGTGGAGCCACATAAGCATTTATTTCTTGAACATTTCTTCCATAAGCCCTGCAATCTACAACCTTGTTTCTAAAGTTAGTAAAAATAAAATAGTGACCATAAAAGAAATTTACATACATGTGAGTGAATGATCTTGTTTGTGGTGTAGTCCTTGTGAATTCTTGTTTTGGATGATCATGATATTATCTTCTGTTGATCCCTTCATCATTGAAGTTTCTTTGTTACTTGAATATGGAAGGTCTTCTTGAATATGTATCTCTATTATACTCATTTTTCTTTGATTCTTGTTGACCATGATTCATTCCTTTGAGTACTTTTGCATAACTATTTTTCTTTTCTTTATTCTTCCTTTTTGGAAACCTGGAGTGCTTCTCTTCAAATTTATTTTCTAATGATGTGGATGTTGCTCTCTCTTCATCATTCTTGCTGAGCTTGACAATTTTAACTCTTAATGTGGCAACTTCTTATACAAGCTTCTCAACCTCTTCTTCTTTCTTCATCATTTTAATCTTCATGACTTCTTATGTTCTCTTTGCTTCTTCAAGTTGTATTTTCAAGGAGATGATTTATTCTTCAAGCCCCATTTCTTGTTGACTGAATTATTCTTCAAGATGGTTTAAATCCTCAGATATTTCCTTGAGATGATATGTCAAAATATCATCTCTCCTTTCTGCTTCATTTCTTTGTGCTTCTATTTCGGATTCCAAACATTGCTTCTCTTCCATATGACTTGTGTATGTTTCTTCAATCCTTCTAGCTTCTTCTAGATGAGATTTTGGATTCACTATGACCTGTTGGGATTCTTCGGAACTTTCTTGAGAATTCTTCTTAACTAATTGTTATTCAATAGACTTTTTTTTCTTCCTTTCTTTCATCAATTTGTCTAAAGAAATGATTAATTATGCATCAAGATATGTTATGCCTGCTTCACAATCTTCTTCTATTGAATTTTTTTGACATGATGGATATCTTTCTTCTTGTTTGGATTTAACCTCTTCTTTGTTCTTCTCAATGTGATTTGGCCTTGTGATGGGATGACATTTATTTGAATAGATATTTTGTAACCTTTCCCAAAGTTCTTTGGCTGATGAACATTTTCCCACCTTCTCTTTTACTGAATCAAGTAATCCTTCCAAGATGAAATCCATTGATATTTTTTTGTTTCTTTTCAATTCCTTATTGGCTTCAATATTTGGTTTCTTAGTAGTGTTGGACATTTGGTTTGGACATTTTGTTTGGANTGACTTGTGTATGTTTCTTCAATCCTTCTAGCTTCTTCTAGATGAGATTTTGGATTCACTATGACCTGTTGGGATTCTTCGGAACTTTCTTGAGAATTCTTCTTAACTAATTGTTATTCAATAGACTTTTTTTTCTTCCTTTCTTTCATCAATTTGTCTAAAGAAATGATTAATTATGCATCAAGATATGTTATGCCTGCTTCACAATCTTCTTCTATTGAATTTTTTTGACATGATGGATATCTTTCTTCTTGTTTGGATTTAACCTCTTCTTTGTTCTTCTCAATGTGATTTGGCCTTGTGATGGGATGACATTTATTTGAATAGATATTTTGTAACCTTTCCCAAAGTTCTTTGGCTGATGAACATTTTCCCACCTTCTCTTTTACTGAATCAAGTAATCCTTCCAAGATGAAATCCATTGATATTTTTTTGTTTCTTTTCAATTCCTTATTGGCTTCAATATTTGGTTTCTTAGTAGTGTTGGACATTTGGTTTGGACATTTTGTTTGGAAAATCGTTTGTCATTTATGTTAAGGCTTGGAGAGTGATCTTAGAGCTTGATGTCAACCCTTACGGTGTGGTTTTGTTATCCCAAGTTTAATGAAGAATATGGATAGAAAGGAAAATGTGAATGTAGGCAAGATCCTCATTAATATATATTACTCTTTGTGTCATTTTAAATGATATGTGTAATTCCATGTGGTTCATCACGGTTAGGGAGATATGGCCTTGTAAAGTTGGAAGCCCCAAAGAGTGGACAAGAAGCCCCTATTTTGTTATAAGTCTTGGTCAAAGGGATAAAGTTGTTATAACAAGAAAACCCTAGAATCCCTAAATTAAGGAGAGGAGTTACCTAGCACAAGTATATAAGAACCTCAAAGAGTCATTCACAAGTACATTCACACACTTACAAGTGAATATCTATTTTGTGAATGTTATGGTCTAGTATTGTGATCTTTTGGCTAGTTTGTGAAAACATTTTTCTAAGGTAGAAAAGGAAGGTAGAAGGTGAAAGTCTCAGAGTTGCAACAAACATGAGTAACCCTAATTAATTCTATTAGCATCCATGTATGCAAAGTCAGTGCAGAATGTAATGAGAAACTAGATCTTCTAGTTGGTTCCCCATCACTCCACTTCTGGGTTATTTATAATGTATTTTAGCCATCGCAGATACTCCTCTGACCTCACACATTAGGGGGCATATGTTATAGCAATATTTTCATCACCCTACGCAATCTTTCACAAGAGGACTTTTTCCATTTCCCTATGCAGACTTATCATCCCTATTTGTAAATCCCAGAGCCAAAAATACATATTTTTCCACATGTACGCATCTTGCCTACTATACAGCATGTGTATACACAGGTTGCACCACTAAATCCCATGTACATCGGGATTTGTGCCAAAAAATGAAAATTAATGTTGGGTTTCCATGTCACAACAGGAGATCTATTATCCTTGGCCTTCCATATACTGGAAATGTTTCGACTCGACCCTTTAGGTCCATTTGAAGGCTATAAATGGGTCAATTCAGATCTATGGAAAGAAGGAGAAAGAATTCAACTTTGAGAGAAAATTTACTGTGGAGAAATTATTTACTTCATATTGAGTCTACATCCCTTTGTCCTTTAAGTCAGAACACAGTGTTCAGCCCGCAAGATATTCCCTTATTGATTGATAACCTCATTGCTTCTCTTTTATGAGCTTCCCTGTGGTGGAGGATTGAAGTAGTGGAGGCCCAGCTAGAAGGAACTTAGTTTCTCGGTTCCCAACCGTGCCAACACAAAAGTCTGTAACAGTTTCACTTATGTTGATCATATATTAATAGAAATACTATTTTCCCGTCCAATTGATATCTTGCAAATATTTGAATTATTATTCCATGGGAGTATTTGTCATGTTTATTAATGGATTATGCTATTGAATGTGATAACATTATGTATTATCACCATATGTTTGCTTTGCATGGTTGTTGAGGACTAGTTGCAGGTATATTGCCTTGGGTCAAGTTCTCAACAGTGGACTTCATCGAACGTTTGGATGAGGTGGGCATTTTATCTTGTCTTGATAGCATATTTGTTTACATAGCATACTTGAGAAGAGATTTTATTTCTACAGTCATTTCTTTCTGTTGTGGTTTACCCTAACCATAGAGAGATTTTCCTCATAAAACTTTCTGGGGATTTGTAGTTTATGGTTTTCTATGATGGTGAGTGTTAGAAATATTATACATGTTAAGGATTTGCAGATGGACACCATCGATGGGAAAAAACATTTATTCTTTCGAATAAATGCCTAAGTTCTGTGGGTTTACCTAATTTGTCTCAGTTATTTTCTTTTTAATTTGTTTCCCATTGATTTCCTTCCTTGAAGGCTCTCTATGTTTACTATTTGGTAGCAGTAGTTTTATTTGGTGGAACAATTGTTACAAGCACACACATGCACATGGGGTGGCTCCTAATGAGAATGAAAGAATCCCATTTGATTACAGATCAGTATCGAATCGACTGCCTCATGGATTATCCTTTTAACACTTTTGTTGCATCTCCCTAAATTGATTTTATACACTTAATTTCTATGTTGAATGGGGAAAGCGCTTTGAATGGAATTTTACTAGGCTTGGTTTTTTTGTCTCTTCTTGTAGTAGTTAAAGTTAAAGACCCTGATTAGAGAAGTTGACGTTGAGGTGATCCAGATTTTATGAGAAAAACAAAATGAATACAGATTATTATCAAAATATTCTTAACACAAAATAGTATATATAGAATAAAATTGGTTTCTATTCAATAAGGAAATAAGATGAAACTATAAAATGCAGCGAAAAACAAGCTTGCTAGAATAGTGGTGGCTTATCTCTGAGAAGAGATGTGATGGTTTCACCCATTCACTAGAAGATGATTATAATGAGGATCTCAAGGCCTTTTTACAATAAACAGGAATGTCAAAAACCCTAGACATCCAAAAACCTAACCCTAGGAGATGAAGCGCCAAAAGTCATGTGGGCCCCGTTTGGGTAAGTTATTACATCAACTTCCCGAGGTCGCAACTTTTGCATACGATCTTCAGTTTACGCGCACGATAGCCCATTAGAAAGGTATATACAAGGATTACACATGATGATTGTAGTTAGCCCTAAAAACATTGTTTAGGGCCTCAAAATGGCCCTGAAAGCCAGGGACCCGAAAACTAGGAAAAATTGTCGAACTGAGCCAGTTGGAATAGGTGGGAGGCCACTGACATCCATCTAGATCAATCCTCCTCCCTTAGGAATAAATGGTATCAATTTCATTGAGTGCCCCCATTAGACGAGGAAATTTCTACTGAATTTGGCCCCCGGTGAGCCACTTGTCTTGGTGTAGGAGTTGCCCTTCTTTGACAATTCGATAAAGATGGATCCTTTCCTAGCGAGTGTCCTTGACCTGTTTGTCCACAATATGATCACTAGATTAATTTTGTATGCATTCGAGGTTGAGATTTGTTGGTTTCATCTATTCTTTTATCTCTGAGGTTTCCAATAATGGTGTGAAATAAGGTCGAAGGAGATCCACGTTGAACATTGGGTGCAGGCCAAGGAAAGGAGGAATGTTGAGCTCAAAAGCATTATCAACCACATCATTCGTGATGGTGTACATCCCATAACAGAGTGGGCGAATATTATGATGGGGTCCGGTAAGGTTTTCTTTCTGCAAATGCAACCAAACTTTGTCGCCCATCTAAAACTTATGTGGCACCCGGTGTTGATCATGGTGTTGCTTGTACTTGTCATTGGACTTCTTTAGAATATCCTGAACATGTTGACGGATGTGATGGATCCACTCAATGAGTTGGGTGGATTTGTTAGCTTCAGTTGGATCAGAAGATGATTTAGTCGAGGTGACTGCAAGGGGTAGTGAAACATCTATGGGACTCAATGGTTGGAATCCTAACCCCACCTGAAAGGGGTTCTGATAGCTATACTGGAAATAGGGAATAGGGAATACTGGAAATAGGGAATACTCTCATCCCATGTGTGAGGGTGCTTGGAATTATACATGTGCAGGATATGCACGATCATTCGATTTACGACCTCGGTTTGGTCATCTGTCTGGGAGTGGAATGTTATAGATTTGTTGAGCTTGGTGTCCAATAATGACCAGAGGCTCAACGAGAATGTGATGAGAAATCAACTGTCCTGATATAAGACAATGGTTTGTGGGATTCCAAAATGTACCCGGACTTGTTCAAATATGAGCTTGGCAGTGGCGTCTGCTGTGATGCTCTTCTTGCAGGCAACCAAAATCTCCATCTTAGAAAAGCGATCAACAACAAAAAAAACACAGTAATTTCCTCGCTTGGTGGATGGGAGGCCTGACATGTAGTCCATGGAGATGGATTCCCATTGCCTGTCAGGAGTACGCAGAGGGGTGTACATGCCCTGTTTCTTAGTGGTCGGTTTGGAAATAGTGCAGGCAGTACGCGACCTAATATACTTGTTGACCTCTTGTCAAAGTTCCGGCCAGTAGAAATGTTTCTGCAGCATTTCCACTATCTTTTCAATGCCAAAGTGTCCTGCTACCCGATTGTAGTGGGTTTCCTAGATCAGCTTCGCTCGCTCGCATGATGGAACGTAGATATGGCCCATACAACACAACAACCCATCCTAAAGATGGAAATTAGCGACAATTGTGTTTGCGCCCAACATTTGGTAGGTGGTGCTGAAGTCTAGGTATGTCTCATAGATTTGGGGCCATCTAGAGGTCTCACGGCTGCAAGAGTCTAGCACCATGGTGAGTGCCATGATTGGCGGTCTGCTGAGGAAATCAACAACGCGGTTGGTGCTTCATGTTTTATACTTGATGTTGAGGTGGAATTGTTGCAAGTATGTGGACCACTTCTGATGGAACTCATTTTGTAATTTTCCTTTTGTTTGCATGAAATGCAGTGGCTTATGATCAGTGTGGATGATTGCCTCCTTCCCAAGAATGTAATGTCTCCATTGGAGACAGACTTGCACAATGGAGTACATTTATTTGTCATAATTAGGGTACTTATGGACAACATCTAATAGTTTCTTAGTATGATAGGACATGGGGTGGTCATGTTGAGTGAGAATGATACCCACAACATAGTCTGAAGAATTTGTCTTGATCTCAAAGGGTTGTTGCAGGTTCGGTAGTGAAAGTACTGGGGCTGAGCACACGATTTGATTCAAATCATCAAACACTTGTTGTTGGGACCGTCTTCATGCAAATTTATGCTTACCACCACCCCTGGTTACTTGGCTGAGGGCCCATGCAATATGGGAGAATCCCAACACAAACCTATGGTAGAAATTGGCAAGGCCCAAGAATCTTCGAAGCTCAGTGAGTGTGGTTGGGGCTGGCTAGTCATGGATGACTTAGATATTTCCTAGATCCACATGTACACCATGTTGATAAATGATGTAGACTAGGTAATGGACTCTATCCATGTCGAAGGAGCGTTTTTCCAATTTGGTGTATAGCTTGTGTTGTCACAGGGTGTACAGAACCTGTTGAATATGTTGCAAGTGTTCTTCCCAAGTATTTTTGTAAATGAGAATGTCATAGAGATACACCACTACAAAAGTATTGGTGAATGGTCGCAGGATATCATCCATAATCCTCATGAAAGTGGTTGGAGCATTTGTCAAGCCAAAGGGCATGACCAACCATTCAAAAAGACCTTCCTTTGACTTGAACGCAGTCTTCCATACATCTGTATGTTCTATTAGGACCTGTTGGTATCCATACTTCAGATCAATCTTACTGAAGTATTTATCCCCCATGTGTTGATCAAGGAGGTCGTCGATTCAAGGATTTAGATGCTGGTTTTTTACTATGATTTTATTCAGGGCCCAGTAATCAATGCAGAGTCACCAGGTTCCATATTTCTTCTATACCAGAACTATTGGGCTCCCGCAAGATGATGAGTTGGGATGGATGTGCCCCTTGTAGAGGAGTTCTTGGATATACTGCTTGATCTCTTCATTCTCTAACAGAGAGTGGCGATAGACTGTCCCATTGGGAACTGGTGTGCTCAGGGTTATACCGATGGGGTCCTTGACCTGACAGTGTAGAGGTACCCCAGTAGGTGAGGAGAAGATATATGATTATGCTTCCATGACCTTATCCACTTGCTTCTGTTGTATGGAGAGGTTGACCGCGGAGAACCTGGATGTGGTTGTGATCTTTCTCTCATTCTCAAAGAGAATCACGAAGAATAAAAACTTCCTCATCTAAGTTATAACATTATTGCATTTCTTGGCAAAGATCAAGGAAATAGCACAAGGTGGGACTGCCTTCGGTATCTTGTACAATTTCTTGTTAAAAGTAATAATAACACTGTGAGGCCTAAACTCATATACATCATGGAGTTTCCATAAATATGGTTGGCCCAAAATAACATTACAAACTTTGAGAGGGGAAAATTCACACAATACCTAGTCTTTGAAGGGCTTGATGTCGTATGACATGCGACATTGTTGGTGTACATGATTATCACTTCCTTGGCGGAGCCATCTAATGGTGTAGGGTTGTGGGTGAGACATTATCAGTAGGGAGAGTCGCTTGAAAAACTTTGTTGATTCTGGCTATGATATCAACGATGAAGTGCAGCGGGGTACCCTTCACCCACATATGTGACTGAAAAAGGCGCTCTCCTTCCTCTCGATTGTTTGGTTCACCGGGATGGATCTTGGTGGTAGCAACGGTAGCACTGGGTTCTGCATCAATGATCTCTCTCCCCCTTTCTAGTTCTGACTCAGATTCGGAACCTGCATATGATTCAGAGGATTTCACCTCAGCCACCAACGACTGCTTTGATTGGAAATCAACAGTGTTATGCCAGGGGATCTTATGGAAGTCACACCACTTCTCGGTATCTTTCTTTGTCTTTTCAGTGTCCTTCTTTTCTTATGGCCTAGAATGTTTGTCTTGAGGTGGTTCATCTTTGGTCTGTCCTTTTTTTTGTGGGTTGGGGCTGCCCTTTCCTATCTTTTGTTGTGATGGGTTCCCAAGACCAAATCATTGCATCTTTTGTTTGAGCTTATGATCTATTTTGACGGCATATTGGTAAGTTGCGCCAAAGGATGAGATGTCTAGAAACTCCTTTTTATCCTAGGTGTATATATGCATACCTCTACGATACTTTAGCACCATATGTCACTCAAAATCATTGATACCCAGCTTGGTGCACAAGGTATGGAATATATTTGTGAACTCGAGCATTGCTTGGTCTCGTTCCTGCCACAGTGTGGTCCATTTTGTATACAGGTCATCATAACTTCCAACAGGGTAGTATTGTTCCTTAATAGCATCCCTGAAGTAATCCCAGGTGACTGCGACTGTAAATAATGAGGGTTTCTTTGTTTCCTTCTCCTCACAGAAAGTTTCCCACCAATCTTTGACATGAGGAACGACTTTGAGGAGCACAAAAATAATCTTTTTCTCTATTTGAGAAGTTATGGATAGAGAAATACCCTTCTAGTAGATTCAACCATTTGTCTACAACATCTGCATCCATATGACCTTCAAATATAAGAATATCAAATTTTATTTGNGATGTGTCGCATGTTGGTAGCCGCTAAAGGATTTGTGCAAAACTATCCATCATCTCGTTCCTCTGTTGCATGAGGGATTTTCCGAGAAACATTTTGAAGGGATATCCTGTCCTGTCGCCTTTCTTTTCTCCTACCATGAGAGGTCGATTGGGCGTGCAAAATATTTTGTCCTCAATAGAAACAAGCTTAAGACCCAATTCTTTGTACCCCGACCTCGTTGGGGACACGCATTAAGAACGACAAGGAGGAGACCGCTCTAATACCACTGATCTATATTTTATGAGAAGAACAAGATGAATATAGGTTATTATCAAAAGATGCTTAACACATAATAACAGATATACGGTAAAACTAGTTTCTATTCAATAAGGAAATAAGTTGAAACTGTAAAATGCAGCAAAGCTTTCTAGAATGGTGGTGGCTTATCTCTGAGAAGAGATGTGATGGTTGCGCCCATTCGCTAGAAGATTATTACAATAAGGATCTCAAGGCATTTTTACAATAAACAGGAATGTCAAACTAGACATCCAAAAACCTAACCCTAGGAGATGAAGCACCAAAAGTCATGTGGGCCCAGTTTGGGTAAGTTAGTACATCAACTTCCCGAGGTCATAACTTTTGCATACAATCTTCGATTTAAGTGCACGATATNGATGTGTCGCATGTTGGTAGCCGCTAAAGGATTTGTGCAAAACTATCCATCATCTCGTTCCTCTGTTGCATGAGGGATTTTCCGAGAAACATTTTGAAGGGATATCCTGTCCTGTCGCCTTTCTTTTCTCCTACCATGAGAGGTCGATTGGGCGTGCAAAATATTTTGTCCTCAATAGAAACAAGCTTAAGACCCAATTCTTTGTACCCCGACCTCGTTGGGGACACGCATTAAGAACGACAAGGAGGAGACCGCTCTAATACCACTGATCTATATTTTATGAGAAGAACAAGATGAATATAGGTTATTATCAAAAGATGCTTAACACATAATAACAGATATACGGTAAAACTAGTTTCTATTCAATAAGGAAATAAGTTGAAACTGTAAAATGCAGCAAAGCTTTCTAGAATGGTGGTGGCTTATCTCTGAGAAGAGATGTGATGGTTGCGCCCATTCGCTAGAAGATTATTACAATAAGGATCTCAAGGCATTTTTACAATAAACAGGAATGTCAAACTAGACATCCAAAAACCTAACCCTAGGAGATGAAGCACCAAAAGTCATGTGGGCCCAGTTTGGGTAAGTTAGTACATCAACTTCCCGAGGTCATAACTTTTGCATACAATCTTCGATTTAAGTGCACGATATCTCATTGGAAAGGTCTATCTGAGGAATAAACATGTTTCTTGTGGCGAGCCCTACGAATACTAACTGTGGTGATCCCTAAAAACGTTGTTTAGGGCCTCAAAACGACCCTGGAAGTCAGGGACCCCAAAAAAAGGAAAAAACTGTTGAACTGGAAAACTACCAAAATGAGCTAGTTGGAATAGGTGGGAGGCCAGCGACATCCATCTGGATCATTAGGTTTAGTGTGTTTCTATGTGTGACTCCTATATAGATCATAATAAAGCACAAATCAAATTTCCTTCTGTAGCTTAGTCCAGAAACATTACATGAGTCCAACATCGAGGGAAAATAAAAAAGAAAGCACATTGAAGCCCCCTCAAATATTTTTTAGAAAGTAAACCAATACTCCTTCCATGT
The DNA here is from genome assembly GCA_010110895.2 of Picea sitchensis. Classification (NCBI taxonomy): domain Eukaryota; kingdom Viridiplantae; phylum Streptophyta; class Pinopsida; order Pinales; family Pinaceae; genus Picea; species Picea sitchensis. Next base: position 58,720 of record SNQJ01S0031702.1, read on the forward strand.
TTATGTAGGTAACCAAAATCTTGGTCTGGTCGTCTCATCACTTTTAATTTTCCAAGGCTGCTTCGAGATATTATTTATATTCAAAGTTTTATGAAAAAAATCACAAGTTTTCAATAATTCTTATAAAAAAGTTTATTTATTTATTTTTAATTAGAGCGATTAAGGTGGCTCCATAATACAAAAATAACTTACCACCAGTTAGCAGAAATGCATTCAAACTACACATTGCTCCCCTCACTTCGGGTGGTGAAATTTCTTAGATATATAAAGGAGAGGGTATTGAAGCCACACCTACACCTAACCCTACCACTAATCTCCCCGCTATGAGCATAGCAGGATTCAGTACAAGGCCCATCAGAATTGCTCCTACAAATAAAACAACGTCCACTAGAAACAACGACATTCGTCTCCCAAATCATTCACTAAATTGACCTCCAAACGTAGCCCCAAAAACCGCTCTAGCAAAATCCATACTAACAATGGTCTCCTGAAAATGTATGTGTCTTCCCACTGATTTAAAATCATCTTTGATATACAAACGAGCACCTAATATTACACCTGGAATTCCAAAATAAATATTGAAGTTTGACCATGGTGAAATACAATGCAAAGATATTCACCGTATCTTCCAAACATGCAAGAGAAATCAGTATATATCGTAAACATTGGAAAATGATAAAAGATTAAACCGATATATCCCATCTTGCTTGTATCATAACCAAAGAGAAAACCTCCAATGCCTGCAGCAAGTGAAATCTAAGCACAAATGGGTATGAAATCCATCGAAATTTCCAACAATCATTCAAAATGCTAGACAATATTTGATATGAAAGCAGCATTGCTATTGTATATGGGACCATATGAATGACCCTGATCTCACGCCATATGATAGTGACATAAAAATTTGTATATTCGTTAAAGAATATGATAGTGACATAAAACTTCATATAGTGATTTCCTAAAATGATAGGAAAACAAGGCAATTTAGCTAGTAATTAATCTAAGCCATGTCAATGCTATAATCCCTTGGAGGGACAAATAATCTACTAAAAGTTTAACGAGGATATATATATTTATATTACAAGAATTAAAATCCAAATTATTATTGCACCAACCTCCCACGCATTTATGTTTTTTATATATAATGTGTGTTTATCCCACTCATTCATCCAAGATTTCAATTACAACATTGATTCATGCCTTGATAACATTTGTTTATGTCCCTGTGACAACTTCTTTGTATAATATAATCAATACAACCAAAACACGTCCTGTTGCAACCAACAAAAGGACCATCTTTTGATTAAAAGTTGACATAACATTTATTTTATCATTTGATTAAAGGTGACATGTCATTTCTTTACGGAAACCCCACCATTGTCAAGAGAGGACGCCCTTTCAATTCCATGAAGTCTATAACCGATCTCACGTACTCGTAGTTCACAGCCATTTTCGCTTGGTTGATCACTTTTACAGCAAAAGAAAGCGGTTTGTTTGTCAGGTCTCCCATTGTTGTATTCATGCATGCAAAGGAAATCGCATTGCCATAGAAACACATCCCTCGAATATGATGTGGGCACCTACGGGAAATATGAATTGCACTTCCTGCTCCATGGGAATTTTTTGAACCCTTTGTTCTTGAACGCCACAGACTTGTCAATAGATCATCAAAGGTTGTGCACTTGCCTTCCTCCCCTACTTCTTGTCTCTTGAGCGGCTCAATCTCCTTCGGACCAAATTGCTTGATGATCGAAATGGTTACAATTGCCTCGGTTTTATAGAGGTCTTAGAAGTCTCTCGAGAGTCCAGAGATTTCTCGGAGTGGGATATATGTAGAAGCGTCGGTGACTAAGTCCGTGGAGGAAGAGTATGGAAGTGTGTGGAAGTTATGGTGGTAGGTATAAATTAAATCTTCCAAATTGCTTGATGATCAAAATGGTTACAATTGCCTCGGTTTTATAGAGGTCTTAGAAGTCTCTCGAGAGTCCAGAGATTTCTCGGAGTGGAAGTTATGGTGGTAGGTAGAAATTAACTTTTCCAACACTCCCCCTAATTTCTACTACTAATTACATCAATATTTACAATGCCCAATGCTTCTCTCAAATACTCAAATTGGTCTTGTGCTAAAGCCTTTGTAAATATGTATGCAAGTTGTTCCTTTGATCTGCAATGTTGTAAGATAAGTTCTCTATTGTTGAAAATTTCTCAAATGAAGTGATATCTAGTGTCAATATGATTCATCCTCTTTTGAAAAACATGATTCTTTGATAGTGCAATGATGGACTTGTTGTCATAATAGATTGTAGTAGGCTCCTCTTGATTTTTCATTAGATCCTTCAATATTCTTCGCATCCAAACTATTTGACATGCTGTCGATGTACCTTCTACATACTTTGCTTATGTTGATGTGATTGTCACTATTGGTTGCTTCTTTGAGGCCCATGCCACAAATCTTGTTCCAAGATGAAATGAATATCCAGATGTTCTCTTTATGTCATCAATACTCCCTGCAAAATCACTATCTGTGTATCCAATCAACTGCAGATTATTTGAAGTGGAATATAGTATGCCATGATTCATAGTTCCTGAATGTATCTTAACAACCTTTTTCCTGCTTGCCAACGTGAATTATTTGGTGTGTCCATGAATCTATAAATCAAACTGACTCCATACATTATATCTGGCCTAGTCGTTGTGAGATACATCAAACTTCTAACCAATTTTCTGAATATGGTTCAATCAAAATCTGTCTCATTTTGGTCTCTAATTAGTTTTGCAATTTATCATTCTAAACATTTTTAAAAAATCTTTTGCATATTTACATTGGCAAATTAAAATGACTTTATCATTTTGTGTGACTTCAATGCCAAGAAAATATTTATTTAACCCCAAGTCTGTCATCTCAAATTCCTTCTTCATTGTTTATTTAAACATATCAATAGAGAGATTAACTGTATAGATCAAACCATGAACATATAGGCAAACAATCAAGATCTGACCTTGATCATTGAATTTGGTGTATAGTGTACGCTCATTAGTGCTTCTTATGAATTCATTTTTTATCATGTATGAATCTATCCTACTATACCAAGCTCTTGGTGCTTGCTTCAATCCATAAAGTGTTGTTGGCACAGGGGCATACCCAAGGTTCAACTCCAAGAGCACACCAGCAAGCCCTAACTACTGGCCTTTTCGGCAACACCTGCGAAGCAGATGCATTCTCACCTGAAGCAGTTATGAGGGGGTTGCAGGACAGATATGTCTACAACCAAAGGGAATATCAAGTGGATTTAACACAAGAACATCACAGCATTCATATATCACTTATCATCTTAGATCTATTATGTACATCTACTTATCAGATCTAAAACAATAATGCAATCACATTATATCAATGATAGAGATAAAATACCAATCACACACAACACAAGATGTACGTGGTTCACCCTCTCTCTAGGGCTACGTCCACATAACTATGCTATAATATATTAAGGTGTAACACCCTGTTTCCCCCAGTTTGTAAAAATAACTGGTCTGGCCAAGAACTGTGGCAAACTCAAAAAAGTGAATATGTGATGTGAATGTACCTTATGGAAAAGGTCAATGAATGTGAATAATATTATGAATTTATATTGCAGGACTGCTGAGAGAGGATATGTTGAAAAAGAGACCACAATGGCTACAGAAAGGCAGTGGAAGGCACCTGGAAAGGTGGCGTTAACTTCCACCGAAAATCAATACCGTATTTGGACTTCATTGGCCCGGAGAACCAAAAGCGGCTCGCTGGCCCCGAATTAAATGTCTCGCAGGGTGGTAGGTAGATGGCTCCTCAGGAATTAATGAGGGATGGGGAGGAGAACCGCCCATCCGTAGAGTCGTCAGGCCTGACCAACGCGAGGGAAATCGCGCCACACGCAACCTCGTAAGAGGATAAGGCGTGGGGGAGAAGTGATT
>SNQJ01S0031702.1:62683-101829 GCA_010110895.2 Picea sitchensis
GAGAGAGAGCTAGCTTACACTAGGCCTCCGTAGTTATTTCAGGGGCTCTGATTCTGTAGAAATCAATGAAAACATGATTATGGTAGTGGGTGTGTTACATAAGGTAAAGCATACAGTTCTTGTCTGTTCTCTTAGCTAGAAGATCTTATTTCTTCTCCTCTCTTTCTCTCCCCTTCCTATGCACCCAGCTGTAGGATCAATCTTCGCACCTAGCTGAAGATCTTACAATGCCAGAAGGCTCCCATACTCAACACTTCTTTCTCACACACAATTACTCACTTGATCACACAATGACAAAGACAAAAACAATAATCATAACACCAGTCCATACCAGGTACTTTAGACCTCTATTTATACATTACAACAGCTCACCGACATCCTTAGGCTGAAACCTAGGTGTCCAAAATCCTAGATACCAAAACCCTAGGAGTCTAAAACCCTAAGTCAACTTGACCCATATTTTCAGGGCTTTGCCAGCCTGTCTTTCCTTCCTTCTCATGCGGTGCTCCAAATCATCCAATAGTGGATTTTTCCACTTGTTGACTTGTCCATGGTCCTTCTTTCTTGCTTATCTATCATTCTCAATCTCCTTGTCCAACGGCTTACTTCGACCCAGTAACAATCACTGTGTATTCTATGAAGTTCACATTCTCCCTTTTCTTCCTCGATCTTGACTTGCTTCCATAACCAAGGGCCAAAAGGCCCCCAACACTCACTTGTGACTCATCCTGAGGTACTTAGATCTGAGCTTCCTGTTTTACTTCGACTCCAGACTGCACAATACAACCTCTACCTTCTTCTCAATGCCTCCTCTTTTTCCCTTGTGTAGACTGTCATTTCTGTGTCTGGTACCTAGTTTCAACTGCACCTATTGCTTAGACCATTTTCTTCATTCTTTTATTGAGAGCTGTGAGGCAACTGGTTGTCATAGTACAACTTCAGTCGGTTCCCATTCACCAAACCATCCTTCCATTCTCCATTTAATGTTTTCAATTGCGCAAGTCCTCCCTCTGTAACATAAGCGATCTCGTATGGCCCTAGCCAATGTGTTATGAACTTCCCAGGATGTTTTATGAACTTACTATCATATACCAGTACTAGATCACCTTGTTTGAATGCCTTCTTCTTGATGTGCCTGTCATGATAGGCCTTCTCTCTTTCCTTCTGTGCTTGTTGATGGAATCCTGCAACAAATCTGTCTTCCTCTAGTTCAACTAGTTGTGCAAGCCTCTCTTGAATAGCGCCTGGGTCGTCCATATATGTAAAGGAAACAATTCTTAGGCTTGGTACCAAATATTCCATCGGAACAACAACTTCAATACCATATATCAATTTGAAGGGGGTCTGCATTATCAGCTTCTTGCAAGTGCTTCTATAGGCCCATAATACTACTGGTACTCTTAGATCCCAATCATCCCTGTTCACACTGCAAATATTGGTTAGCGTTGTTTCCAAAATCTTGTTGAATGCTTCAACTGTCTCATTTCCTTGTGGATGATAAGGTGTACTCTTCTAATGGTGGACTGCAAATTCTTCAGTCAGAGCTTCAACTGTCTTATTGATGAAATGGGTACCTTGATCACTCATGAGGATCTTTGGGCATCCAAACATGGTTATGATGTCATCAAATATGAAGCACACAGTTGTAGTTTCACTACAGTCCTTAACTGCTCTTGCTTCGGCCCATCTGGTCAAGTACTCTATAGTTGTAATTTTGTACCTTGCTCATGTACGTTTTCCTGGTGGGTTTATAAGTCCAACGAAGTCAATGGCCCATTTCTCAAATGATTTTAGGGTCAGTTGTGGGGCTAATGGATTTTCATCTCTTCTGGATGGTTTCCCAACTCTTTGGCATACATCTTAGGCTCTGGAATAGTCTTTAGCATCTTTGTGTAAGGTAGGCCACCAAAGGCCATCTCTAAGAACCTTTTGCGTGGTTTCTTTTCTTGCATAATGCCCTCCTGTGATGCCTTCATGAGCTTCTGCAAGGATCATTGGTCGTTTTTCCTCCATAACACGTCTTTTCAATATCTCATCAGGTCCCATCTTGTATAGATGTCCATCTATAATTGAGAAGTCTGCAGCATGCACTACTAGTTGTTTCTTCTGATGAATTGTGTACTCACTAGGTGTCATTCCTGGTGATAAGAACTAGACTATCTCTGCGAAGTGGTCATCGATCTTTCTGATGGACAATAGCTTTTCATCCGACAATGCATCCTCTAAACTAGTCGGCTCTTCTCCATGTTCCAACCTTGACAAATGGTCAGGACCTTTGTTCATTCTCCCTAGATTTACTATGATCTCAAAATCATACTCCTGAAATAGCAGAAGCCATATGCATATCCTTCCCCCAAAAACTATCTTGTTGACTAGGTATTTCAACGTGGAGTGATCAATAAACATTTTAAAGTGTCCTCCCAACAAGTAGTGGCAAAAATATTTCAATGCATACACCATGGACAATCCTTCTCTCTTTGTAGTGGTGTAATTAATTTCTTTTGTTGATAGCTTCCTACTAGCAAAGGCTAAAGGGTGGTCCATGTCTCTTGTTCCTGGTTGTGCTAACACAACTCCTCAAGAAATGGAAGACGCATCGACATGGACGTGAAACTCCTTGGTCCAATCTGGGAAAACTAGAATGGCCACAGTAACCATTTTCTGTTTCAGTGTGTCGAAGCTCTATTGGCATTCGTCTGTCCAACTAAACTGACAATCCTTCTTCAAAAACTTCCCCATGGGCGTTGTAATTTGAGCATAGCCCTTAATGAACTTCCTGTAGTAGCCTGTGTGTCCCAACGCAGTGTGCAACTATTTGACTGAAGTATGAGGGGGTAGATCAACTATAATGGCGATTTTGGATGGATCTACCAGCAATCCTTGCTTACATACAATATTTCCTAACAGAACTCCAAATGGTGAAAAGAAAATGCATTTCTTCAGGTTCAAGGCAATTTGGCACTGCCTACATTTATCCAACATTAGCCTTAGACATTCAATATGATTCTTCAATAAACTAAAAATAGTCCAATCATCAAAATATGCTTCTAAAACTTTATGTAGAAATTGCTTGAATGCTTCGACCACCACCCTGGAAAAGATGGCTAGGGAATTCTTCAATCAGAATGTCATCACTGTATATTGGTAGGATCCCCATTCTATTGAAAATTTGGTCTTATGGCAATCTTCCTTGGCAATCCGGATTTGATGGTATCATGAAAATCCATCTATAAAAGAATATACTTTCTGGCCTCCCACATTATCTAACACTTCGTTAGTGAATGGTGTAGGGAAGGGGTCATTCAAACAAGAATCATTCATCTTCCTTACATCTATGCATATCCTGATCTCTCATGTCTTCTTGTCTTGTAACACCATAGGGATAATCCACTCTGACTCTTCCACAAGTTCTATGATTCTTGCTTCCATCATTCTGTCAAGCTCAATCTTCACTTTTTCCTTATATTTAGGGTTCAGTTAACTGGTCTTGCATCAGGCTTTAAATGAATCCTAATCTCTCCCATAGGTCCTTTAATTCCCTCCATATCAATGAGCTTGGTTGGAAACAAGTCTTGATATTCATGCAGTAACTTTGTAATTTTTTCAATGGTAGCAGCATCCCAGTAATGTCCAATATTTGCAAACTTTGGTGTCTTCTCTGTTCCAATATTGACCTTCTTGATATTGATCAACTGTCTAATAAATGGTAGCTCAAATCTTGGTCCTTCCACATCTCTCTAGCCTTCTGTTTCCGTGATTTTCACCTTCCTAGGATCATCGTCTTCATTTGCATTAATGTTGTAACAACCTTGCACTTTCTAGAGAGGTGCATTCCATTCGTCCTCGTCTTTCTCTAAAGGAATTCTATATGCCTCCTCAAATACTTTCTGTCTCACAATCTGTAGTGCTTGATCTGCTGAAGGAAATTGGCTTTCAAATAGGAATGTAGTTACAAAATTTTGAGTCATACCTTCCTAATGTGTAGTGATGAGGCACAACACTGCTTGGAGGTACCAGTTGATAGGCATCGTGTCCAGCGTGTTAATCAATTTGTGCACCCATTGTTCTTGAGGAATGTTGCTCCAGGCTTCCTCACAACTTTGTACATGGTCCTTTGGGCAGCTTCGACCTGTGTACCAAACTTCGTAGCCTTCTACTTGTGCTGCGAACCGCGTTGTCATCAAGGTACAACACAGTACCCAATATGTAATGTTACTTTTGTGTTCCCCCCACCATCTTGTTGGTGTGTCTTTCAAGGTCTCATCCATTTCCAATAATCTTTGTTGTATTGGTACACTTTCTTCAAAGTCCGGCAAGAAGGTTTCTAAGGGATTTAGACCATCAAAGGTGGGTAAGTTGCTTACTATTGTGCCAATCCAATGAACTTCTTTGGTTAATCTAGCACATATTCTTGTAGATACTTCATACATCTTATTATGTCAGTTCTCCAGTGCTTCTTCTGAGTCATATGAACATACGTTGTCACTTAGCCAGCTTAAATGTCCATCGGTTGTAGGATTAATGTAGTCATGTTGTCTGGTTCTTAGCTTGTATATATTTTTTGGTTGTTAGTGGTCTTCTTCTCTGATAGGTTTTTTTTATCATTGACCTTCATATGGATCTAAAGGTGCAATGACCCTAAGGCCATCTCTTTCAAAAGTCATACGTCTTTTCTTTAAATCAACCACAGTGGAATTATTGAAAGCCCAATCAATTCCTAACAACGTGGGGTAAGGACGGTTATCATCAACTATCTCAATTACCTCAAAATCTACAAATGTTCTTATTCCATCAATGTCCACAGGGGCATGTTCTAATATGCCAAAAGGTCTTACAACTTGCTGATTGGCCATACTAAGCCTGATAGGGGAATAGATCAACTTCGGTTTTCCCATCAGTGCCCAGGTTTGCTTCATCATGGCATTGACCTCCGACCCTAAGTCAAGGACTACATAATCTATCTCATACTCTCATATTTGATCATTCAAATGTAATTCCTTATTTGTCCTTCTCTTCTTACCAATTTGGTGTATTTCCATATTCAGTAAGGGGTCTATCTTTCCTAGCTCATATTGTTTGATTAAATTTTGTAACTCTTGTACAACACTTTCATCCTGAATCAACTTAATGCAAGTATATAAAAATTCCATGAGCTTGCTTACCTCTTTTCCTTATTTTGGCGAAGCAGAATGATCAAATGGCAGAGGAATTCCATATTCTCTCAGTTCTGGTCTAGGATTTGATGAGGAACCTTAGTCTCCTCTAAATTCTTTCCTTGCTTCCTCAAATATTTGTATTTCTTTCTTTGCATCAAACATTTGTGTCTTCTGTGTAGATTTGATGATTCCTGAATCTTCTGTAGTCTTCCCTTGGGTCATTCTGTCATCTCCTATAACAACACCTCCTCTAGTTATAATAGCGAATCTAGGGTCTTCTCCACGAGGCTCAGCATATATCAGTTGCACTTGTAGGTTTTGTTGAGGTCCTCATCTTTATTTAAGATTATCTAGCAACATAGGACAATCTTCTATAACATGGTCAAACGAGCTGTAGTAGTTGTAAGTAGTACAAGGGTTATGGAAATCCCTTGCAAGGTGTCCTAGTTGTGCACACTTATAACAAATTATATGTCCTCGGCCTCGACCCATTACTCCTCCTTGTCCTCTTCCTCTGAATCCACCATGAGGATTGAAGTTGCCTCTCCCAGGAGAGTTATATTGCGTAGTGTTTCCTTCTTATTGTACTTCACCTTGAATCTTGTATATGTCTCTTGAAATTTCATGCATGAGATCGTAATCCCTACAATCCCTATCATCATGTCCCACAGACTTACAAAATGTAAAGTACAAATTTGTAGGTGTCTGAACATACTTTTGCATGTAGTAGAACTCACCAGGGCGATGTCTATTTCTGCATTCCTCTCACCAAGGTAATTTGACTTGCTTTAAAGGGCTCAGAGCTCCAAAAGCCAAGTATTCATTGAATATGGGATAGTGTTCCTTGTCATGGCATTTTGATCTACATATGACACACTAGATGTCTTCTCTTTTATCTTTTCCCTTGTCTTTCTTCATATCTTCGACCTGTAGAGACAAACTAGTTAGTTGACTCAAGATCTGACTCATACCTGAGTTGGATTCTCCCATAGGGGATGATTCTAACTTCATGGCGATCTCTAATGCCTCCGACTGTGAAGAAATATTTTGTTGCATCATGGGAACTCTGATGTGTGGTAAGAGGTAAACAATGAACGATTCTTTGTTCTATTAATATAGGATCTGAAAAGTCAATCGGCTTGTTAAGGTTTTGAATATCTAATAGAATTTCCAAACAGGTTCAACCACCTTCTACTTGATCTCTTTCAACTCTGTGATACATTGTGACTCTAACTTAGGTTTCTTGAACTCTGCAATCAACGCATTCTTAATCTGATTCAGTGGCTTAGGATGTGCAAGTCCTTGAACAAGCTTCATGTACCAGCTCAATTCGTGATCCCTTAGAGTGGTACTAAACCGGGTTCTTTTGACAGCTTCGTCAGTCACATTTTTAATATTCCATACGGCTTCACATAGGAACCATTGCTGATCAGGATCTTCAGATCCATCTCCCCTAAAGATAGGAAGCCTCATATCATCTTCCATAGATATTTCGATTGTCCCTGAATGAGTATGTGGTGGATTACTAGTGACAATGCTCTAGGTACTCTGGGTACTCTGGTGGCTGGGATTACTCTGATTTCTTAATACTATTGAATCAAAAGGAGGGATAATAGTACTTACTTCGATGGTCTGCACAGTTTCTGAGGTTTCAAGTTCTCCCTGGTGAAGCTCTTTAGCTGTCCCTTCCTCCATCCCAGGAGGTTCTGAATGATCCTCGTCTGTCAGTTCTACCTCTTCTCCACTGTAGAAACCCTCCTCCCTATAGTTCTGCTTAAACAGGTTTTCAAAGTGAACTTCTCTGAACACTCTCCCACTATGCATATGTCCAGCTTCTGTGTCATTTTCGTTGTCTGAATTCTTGAACATTAGCCTTTCTAGACCTGACCAATCTACTGTATCTTCAAGATGTTCTTCTCATGCAATAGCATATTGAGTCTCAACTTCAGGAATTGTAAACATTTTCCTGTGGGTCCCTTGAAGAAGTATCACTCAGCTTGGTTGTATGATTCTACTCTGTCAACAACAAACTCTGTGATGTACCCTCCAATGGTGCTATCAAACCAGTGATCTACTTCTCGTGATATGGTGTTATCAATTCTTTTGACCTTCTTGATCAACTCTGACGTCCAAACCATAGGAGGTCTAGATTGGATCTCAAACTAGGTATCTACTAATATAGCTAGCCACTCATATAGCTCCTGATGGATTCCTCCAAATATATGTGTCTCCAACCAATGCTCTGAACTAATATTAGGGTTCTTGTTCTGGGCTTCAACGAAGTCCTTTTCTTGATCCTCTATCCACTTTTGAGTCTCTATCTTCGATGGAAACCACCTTGGCATTCCCTCAAGAAGATTCTTGTCCCAGTAATGAAACCATTTGTTGGCACAGGGGTAGACCCAGGGTTCAGCTCCAAGAGCGTACCAACAAGCCCTAACTACTGGACCTTTTGGCAACACCTGCAAAGCAGATACAGTTCACCTGAAGCAGTTATGAGGGGGTTGTAGGATAGAGATGTCTACAACCAAAGGGAAGATCAAGTGGATTTAACATAAGAACAACACAACATTCATATATCACTTATCAGCTTCGATCTATTATATACATCTACATATCATATCTAAAACAGTAATGCAATCATATCATATTAATGACAGAGATAAAATACCAATCTCACACAACACAATATGTATGTGGTTCACCCTCTCTCTAGGGCTACATCCAAAGAACTGTGCTATAATATATTAAGGTGAAGCATACAGTTCTTGTCTGTGCTCTTAGCTAGTAGATATTCTTTCTTCTCTTCTCTTTCTCTCCCCTTCCTGTGCACCTAGATGTATGATCAATCTTCACACCCAACTGAAGATCTTACAATGCCAGAAGGCTCCCGTACTCAACTCTTATTTCTCACACACTACTACTTGCTTGATCACACAACGACAAAGAAAACAACAATAATCATCAAACCAACCCATCCCAAGTCCTTTATACCAATATTTATACATTACAATAGCTCACCGACATCCTTAGGCCAAAACCTAGGTGTCCAAAACCCTAGATACCAAAATCCTAGGTGTCTAAAATCTTAGGTCAACTTGACCTGTATTTTCAGAGCTTCGCCAACCTGTCTTTCCTTCTTTCTCAGGCGGTTCTCCAAAGCATCCAACGGTGGCTTTTTCTTCTTACTGACTTGTCCATGATCCTTCTTTAATGCTTATCTATCATTCCCAATCTCCTCATCCAACGGATTACTTCGTTCCCTCTTTTCTTTTCTTTTGCTCACTTCGACCCAGTAACAATCACTGTGTATTTTGCCAAGTTCACATTCTCCCTTTTCTTCCTTGATCTTCGCTTGCTTCCATAACGAAGGGCCAACAAGTGACTTCTTCAACCTATAAACCTTGTCTTCTTGTCCTTTTACTTCATATCCTATTGGTTGTTGCACATAGACTTCTTCTTCTAAATATCCATTCAAGAAGGATGATTTGACATCCATTTGAGAAAATTTCCAATCGTGTTGAGCTGCAATAGCTAGTACCATCCTAAGTGTGTCAAGTCTTTCTACAGGTGAAAATGTTTCATTGTAATCAACTCCATATTCTTGTGCAAATCCTTTAGCTACTAATCTTTCCTTATATTTGTCAACTTCTCCATTTTCCTTATATTTAGTTTTATACACCCATTTTACACCTATGCATTCTTTCTCCTTAGGTAAATCAATTAGATGCCATGTATCATTTTTCTTAATACATTCCATTTCTTCATTCATTGCATTAATCCAATGTTCTTCCTTAATTGCATCCTCAAAATATATAGGATCTTGAGTAAATAGAGAAAAAATAGATTGCAAATCTATCATATCTCCTTGATCATATATTTCTTGCAAGCTTCTAGTCTTTTGCCTCTTAATCTTGGTATTAATGATTGAAGTGTAGGATTTGAGTCATAAATTACTTGTGGACTTGATGCTTCTCCTTGCTCAACTTTCCTTTGTGAGTTTTCTTCTTGTGGAATTCTTGATGGTATTCCTCCTTGCTCACTTGATTGTTCTCCTTAACCTTTTTCTCTTTGTTCTTCATATAGTATTCTTGTACCTGTAATTGTCTTGTCTATATTGCCATCCTGTGATTCTTCCTCTTTGAAGACAACATCTCTACTTACAATGACTTTCTTGTTTATAGGATTAAACAACTTATATGCCTTATATTATTCATCATACCCAATTAAAATGCATTTTTCACTTTTATCATCAAATTTACTCCTTGTTTGTTTAGGCACATGTGCATATGCAATGCAACCAAATATTTTAAAATGAGAAACACTATGATGCTTACCACTCTGTGCTTGTTGAGGAATCATGTCCCTCACAATATTTTTTGGACTCCTGTTTAATATATAAACTGCACAAGCTACTGCTTCGGCCCAATATTCATTAGATAGAGTCTTGCCTTTCAACATGCTTCTTGCCATATCCATTATTGTACAATTCTTCCGTTCTGCAACACCATTCTGTTGAGGTGTATAGCTTTTAGTGAATTGCTTCTTTATTCCATGATACCTGCAATGCTCCAAAAACTAATTTGACTTGTATTCTCCTCCTCTATCTAATCTTAATCTCTTAATGGATAGACCACTATGTTTCTCAACCAATGCCTTGAATTCCTTAAACTTGTCAAATGTTTCAGATTTGTGTTTAAGGAAATAAACCCATGTTTTTATGCTATAATCATCAATGAATGTTATAAAATATATGCTCCCCCCTAATGATGGTGTTTGCATTGGATCACATAAATCTGTATGCACAATTTCTAAAGGTGCCCAAGCTTTATATGACATTTCTTTTGGAAATCTTTTCCTATGTTTTTTGCCCAAAATGAAACTTTCACATGAACTTATTGTTGCTTGAATAGGTGGTAAACCTCTTACCATTTCATTTGTTTTCAACAAACACAATCCTTTAAAGTTTATATGGCCTGTTTTTCCTGAGTTTATACTTTAAGGCTGTAAAGCATACCGTCAAGGCATCCGTAAAGGTAAAGGTAATTAAAGGGTAAGAATAAAAAGCAAGAGTAAATCAGATTCAGTTTCTCAATTGCCTCTGTCTAGCTTCCCGTTGTTCTTGGATGCTGATATCTCTCTCAATAGCAGCCCATGAACGTTCTAACTCAGCCCGGTTAGTTGTTGTTTTCATAATAGTGTTAAAAAGGTTTAAAGCAATGCTAGTTTGATCTTGGAGGCCAGGTTCTACGTTGGGTTGTCTATTACTTGGGACAGTCATGGAAAATAAAGTTTTAATTAAAATTTTAAAAGTTTTTGATAAATTGTTGCTCCAGTTTTTAAGGGATGAAAATAGGAAAAATAGTTTTGAAATTCAAAATAATAATATAATAATAGTTAAGGCCGTTTCATGGACTTGAAACAATTTTGAGAATAGTAAAATAACAAAGCAATACTGCTGAAAAAATATGAGGCTTTAATCATGAACGAATCTCATATTGTAACAGGAAGTAAAGAGGAAAACGTGATTTCTAATGAAGTGTTAAATATAATCATTCAAATGATCTACAGGTCTTAAAATTACTGGTAGCAATTTCAGAGGAAAAAATGTAAATAATTTGATAACCAAATCAATTCAAACTACAAAAGATTTATGAAATAAATTTATAGTTGATCATTCATTAGAAGGACATTGAAAAAGAAACATAAAAATTGTAAACAGGGTTAAAGAACACATAGCTTCAAGTTGACAGAATTCAAAATCTCGTCTGCATTATTTATATCACAATGGATGGAAAACGTTTTTTAATACAATCGTCTCTCTCAAAAACAAAAAGCCCTTTATCAGTCTTGTGAAAACATATTTATACATGTTCATCAAATATTTTTCCCGTTGGTGATTAACCAACTTCCTAAGAGTACGGTTACATGGATGAACAATGTCAAACCGTTTACATTTCTTTTCTAACTGCTTTATTATTTTAATGATGAAAATATTCAAAAGAGTATTTCATGTCTGTTTTGATGAACCTGTTCCTTCTGCTTTAAGACAACGAACACATTTTCCCAGGAACTGTACTAAAAATCTGGGAGCTTCTGGAATATCCTTTGCTTCAAATAAGAAAAACTTTCTCTGCAGTTCTGGCAGACAATCTTCAATTATTTTCCTTGTGAACTTAATAGTTTGCAACTTTAAGCTTGGCATCATTATCCATTTATTGATTTCAGTGACATTGATTACCTTTATTTTTTGGATCTTCACCTACATTTCCTCCAACTCTTCTTTAAATATTAACTGATGCTTGGCAATATTAATTTCCCCTAACAACCCGGAACAGTCGTTTTTTCCAATGTTCAAAGAAGATTTTTCTAAAAGATCAAAAATTCCTTGACAATCATCATTGACCACTCTAGTTATTCTTTTGTTTTCTGCAAGGTCTGCCTCCCACACCTTGAGTATTACATCTCCTTTAACCTTCTCTGAAACAGATAGTTTTTGAATATTTCGGACCTCCTCCTTCGTTGAAAGGGCCACTGCTTTTCGGAAAGTCGTTCTAGCCGCTTTTACTTCTCTTTCTTTCTGGAGAATATCTTCCAAGGATTTATTAGTTTCCTGAAAGTAATTTTGGACAAATTCCAGATTAAAAAACACTCCCTGTTGTTCTTCTTCTATCTTTAAATGTATTCCTAATACCTGGGCCTGGAAAATTTCAAGCTCTACCACTTGATTTGAAATGGAACTAATCTTATCTTGTAATTGTTTATTTGTTTCTTCTTTCTTTAAGACCTGTGCCTGAGTGACCTGTATTTTTTGATTTGCTTCCTCTAAGATTGTTTTCATTTTCTAAATCTCTTGAATATCATTTAATCTAGCTTGTTCTAGACCCTTTTTTATTCCCCGACTGATATTTCTTCCGGTCTCTTTCAATTGACCTTGTAGTTGAGCTATCATTTGGTCTTATTGTTCCAACATAGTTGTCAAATTGCCCACAGAGTATAAATTCGCCGACACTAAAGATCCCATTGTGCCTGCTATCTCTGTAGAGAATTCTCCTTCTTTAAGTTTTTGTCCATCTATAATGACCCTATGCTTTTTAACAATCATATCTCCTCTTGGATGAATTTCCTATTTAAGGATTGCCTTTCTCTTCTTACTGTAAAAATAATTTGAAGGAGGAATCTCATCTCTAGAAATAGGCTCAAGATCACTTACATATAAAGCTCCCTCATGGGGGTTTCCATAAGTAGACTGCAATGGAGCCAAGGAAGTAATGGGACTTCCAAGCTCTGTTTATGTTGTTCCTCCTACCTTTTTTGGAAAACTCTTAGGGATTTCTGAAGGTGTTTCTAAGTCCTTTCCTTTTCCTGCCTCCGATTTTTCAGTCTGGGGGACTTCTGTTTCTTGCGAAGGCATTTCACCCTCCTTCATTTTTCCTTTTGTATTTTCTTTATATTGTACATTTATTTCAAAGCCTGGAGGAGGCCCTTCCTTCTCTGGAGGAGGGGTCGTGGATTCGCCCTGTCAACTCTTTGGTAAACAACTTTGTCTATGACTCTGGAATGACCTGAGACCAACCTGTGAGTCAGATGACTTGGCCTGTACCATGTTCAATAATTCTTCATAAGTTTTAACCTCCTTGAAAATGTCATCATAAACAGATGTTTCGTGCTCATAAGCTTTCAAATTACAGTGCATCAAATGTTTGCTTACTAACTGATAGGGGTCATGCTTTTTGTGCTCAATATATACCAGTTTTATTTCTTCTAATGCTTCAGCCTCTACTTTGGAATGGCCAAGGTTTAGTAATGAAAATTTCCTGACATACATAGGGAAGGTTGGACCGGATTTCTTTTGAGATACTTTTAGCTCTATTCCAATACCACCTTTCACTATTTTATGTGCTACCTCCCTCAATACCAATCTATCCGGGAGGAATTTCGGAAGTGCATGAGGGGGAATTGAGCACCCATAAACCCTAACATAAGAAAAGTTCTCATCAATAAACTAGTCGGCTATCTCTTTGATATTTCTTGAGACTGACTCAGAAATACGAGGGGGTTCACAGCCATGAAACATTTTATGCATTGGAATTATTATAAAATGACAAATTTCATAAAATGAATTCTTAGCATTTTCTTCCCAAAGTGTAGAATGATATTCATGAATGGGCTCTGGGCAATTTATGTTTCAACTCCAATTGATCAAGGGAAAAGGAGTCATAAAGAAAACTACGTCCATAATGTACGTTGACATATAAAAGGCCACTGGTTGACCTTTAGATTTCGCAACTCTGTAGTTTGAAACTTCTTGAGCTAGATTATCAAATAGAATTTTACTCCAGTTGAAAGTGAATCCTTCTGATGCTTCTTCTAAAAAGGGCACCCAATCTGCATGAAAATGGCAGGGATCCTTTCTCCCGAACAATCTACACATGATAATAACTACATAGACCATGTACTTATTCAAAGATGTCGTGGCATAAACCCCATGGGTATCAGCTCTAAACTTTGATGGACATATCGACCAATCTCTAATTAAATCAGGATAAGTTCGTTCTACCTCAGTACACTCTTTCCTTTGAAATTCAGCTAAAAACTCAGCATTAAAAGTGTACTTAGGATTCGATGAAAGATTATACATTACTTGTATATGTTCTGGAATGAACGAGCCGACAATGACCCCTTGATTAATTAAGATGCTCCTCATTGGAATATCAACCTTTTCCAGTGCCCAACTGATCATATCTTTATACACCGAAAGACGAGGGCACGTCGTGATCTTATGAAGCTTTGATTCTGCTATATCCTGAAAGTGATTACCAGAATCAGTATGAGAATTCTTGAATTCAAATTCCAGGAGTTCAGAGATTTGTGTCCAAGATTTAATGGAATTGATAGCATGTGGCGTAGTGTCAGATATGATATCTCCTTCCTGTGTATCTTCACTCTTCTTTGGTGCCTTTTTAGGTGCCATGAATTTAAGTTAGATGGAAAACCTATCACAAAAAAGGAATGTATGAGCTCGGCTGAATGATTCTTACACTTGATAGAAT
Organism: Picea sitchensis; assembly: GCA_010110895.2. Classification (NCBI taxonomy): domain Eukaryota; kingdom Viridiplantae; phylum Streptophyta; class Pinopsida; order Pinales; family Pinaceae; genus Picea; species Picea sitchensis. The sequence goes on from SNQJ01S0031702.1 coordinate 76,893, forward strand.
GAAACAGAAAATGTTGCGAAACATAGACCTTCAAATTCTCTTTTAATTCATTTAACAATGACGGGACTGACACAGCTGAAAATAATTCAAGACATTTAATGCGGTAGATATTTACTGAGATACACATTAGTGTCATATATCACTAGTTTTTTTTTTTTTTAAGTGGCCACATTTTGGCGCTTTTGAATTTAAAAATCAGAACATTTCATTCAATCAGAAATCGAAACGTGAACAAAACCTAAAAAGATTGATTATCATTAATCATGCTTTCGAAACAGAGTTGATTTGTAGTAATCACAGATTAAGAGTCAAGATTTTGTGTTTTGGAATTTCGGGGATCGAGTTGACAAGAGGTATGTTATCACTGAATCCCGACTTCCGAAATTGCAAAGTCACGACAAGATTAATTAAGACTTAAATTCGTTTTAGCAAAATAATTGATCGGTATTAAGCATTTCGGGATTTCGGGGATCGTGTTGACAAGAAGTATGTCATCGTTGCATCCCAATTTCCAAAATTGCAAAATGATTAACTTAAGCCCTAAAATTCGATATTAGCGAATTAATTAATCAAGATTAAGGATTAACCTCCAAACGGAATCAATTTAGATTTTTATAGATTTTGAGTCAAGATTTTGCGTTTCGAGATTTCGGAGATCGAGTTGACAAGAGATATGTTATCACTGCATCCCGATTCCCAAAATCATGAAATGATTAACTTAATCCTTAACTTTTTTGTGTTAGTAAATTAATTAATTAGGATTAAGGATTAACCTCATTCTTTCGAGAAATCAGGGATCAAGATTTCGTGATTCAAATGTATTGAAATATATGTTCTCAGAAAACTCCGAATCCCGAAAACTTTTTAAAGTTAATCTTAACTCCATTAGGTTTAAAGCTTATCCTGATTAAAATAACTTTATACAAAATGTGTCGGGATTCTTATAACTTTTTAGGTTTTTTTCCTTTTATTATTTAAAGAATAAAGTTTTTCAGGAGATTGGTACCAAGTTCTTGGGAAGGATAACAAAGCTTATGCTTTATGAGCAGCCGACACCTAAAAAAGGAAAGTTTAGGTCTTAGGTATAAAAAATTTAAAATTTGTTTCAACATAGGCTTCAATTGGGGACCTCGTCTCCTTGTGGGATGAGGAGAACATGTAGACTTAGTGCCTTTATTGGGTTAATGGAGTCAAGGGTTTATCTCTGCAGAAATTGCTAAGGAAGGGGATACAGAGGAAAAAGAGATTTCATCCTTACTTCTGAAAGTCTTTTCAAAACTCTTATTTGTTGTAAACTCAGTTGCAGTCCCATTCATGATCTTCTCCTTCTCGTTACTGAAATTAAGTTAGCGTTAAGATGATCAAAACAATCCTAGGAAACCCAACAGATTTTGTGGCTTTCGAATTGCATCAAACGAAGCAGAATTCATATTTTTAATTGGGGAGCCCTGTCTGAACTTGGGATGTAGATCCAGTTTTGAAAAAATTGGTAAATAGAGTAGAGTGATCTTTAAGTATGACAGCCTTACAGATACCTCAAATATTGCTTCACTGCCAGCGATCTTATTCAGTACCCCGGTGAAGTTATCTGTCCCTTTTTACTGAATTTCCTTTCACCACTTCGAATCCAAATTATGCATTTAACCTCAGATATTGCTTCACTGCCAGTGAGCCTATTCAATACCCCGGTGAAGTTATCTGTCTTTTTATACTAAGAGGAGGGAAATCATTTAAATGAATTTACTTTCATCATCTTTTGGACTAGATGGGGGCAATCAAATATTCCTTTCACCATATGTCTTATATTTTGTTTTTTGAATATGAAGTGGGGGAAATCAGTGGTACTTAATATACCAGGGATGGTATCTGTGTAAGAATTACAGTGGAGGTCTGTCAACTTGTTTTGATTACTCTAGACCAACCTTCTCTTAACTTTCAAAACACCTTAGTCCGCAGATAAAAAGGGGAAGATTAATTTCAGGGGTCTTCCTTCGAGCAAGCTTAAATCCTTAGAAAACTGTTAAGAAACCTAGGAGAGTCAGGATCGGCCTAAGCATAACTTTGTTTAGTCGGAGAGTGAGGATTTATGAGGACTGGTCTACCTTTTAAGAACTGTTTTTCAGCTTCAAAAGTTAAGACGTAATCTCTTCTCCCTCTATGGGAAACCCATAAAGAAGCTTAGATTTTTTTGTTTTTTTAGAAGACAAAACTGAGGGTAGAAAGGGGAGACATAGAAAAGACCTGGAAATCGAAAAACAAAGGTCATAAATTAAACCCAACTCTTTGAACTCTTTCTTGGAGATGTTTTTTCATTTTGGTTTATTTTAATTACCTCCTGCCTTTTTTCAAGTGGAACCCTTCTTTTAGTGGCCTATTATACTTACGAGACAATCACCACATTCCTTATAAAAAACCTTTGTTTGAAAAAAAAAATAGACTTTTCTGGAATTCACTCTTTTGCCTTACCATTTTCGTTCTCTTTTGAAATAACATAAAATCTTATCTATCACCTATTTTGGCAAATTTATCTTCCACTATAAGGATGTCTGTTTGCTACTTTCACTTGTCAGGTTGTCAGCCAAAATTATATAAGAGAACAATACGAAGAGTATCAGGGCCTTTGTTTTTTTTTTTGACAGAATGAAAGTAGACTTACCAAAGAAAATTATGAAATAAAAAGAATAAACAAACTGGTATATACAGTGAGAATTCTGGAAATCATCTATTCCATATAATGTTTTAAATAATGCATGTTGATAGGGGCGTTCAAGATTTTACTGTCCAAATTTTCTAGCAGAAACATTTTTTTTCCTTCAGGAGATGCAACCTTGAATGGTCCATACCAGATATGATCAAATTTACCATGTTTTCCTGAGTCCTCCTTCCTAGCATCCCATTTCAAAACCAAATCTCTGGGGATAAATTTTTTGTCTTTGGCCTTATGATCGAATAACACTTTCATGTCATCCTGGTATTTCTGCAATCTTTCATCCACATCGGCCCTGTGTTGTTGGACTTCAATCAGCTGATTTATCCTTCTTGTGACAGGATTTGGTTCTTCCTTCTCATCTTGCCAAATTTTCATTATAGGAAGCGCTAGATTTATAGGCAACACTACATCTCTCCCGTATACCATTTGGAAGGGGGAAGTACCAATAGACTTTTTTGTGCCTATACGATTTTCCCACAGAGCGTATTTCAAATGCACATGCCAAGATTTCTTGTTTTCGCTCAACACTTTCTTGATTATATTGATTATACTTTTATTTCAAGACTCGGCCAAACCATTTCCCTGAGGGTAGTATGTTGTGGAATGAACAAGCACAATATTATATTTTTGGCAGAAACTTACCATAGCCATAGATTTGAAAGCCTGTGCGTTATCTGTGACTATCTTTCGGGGGAAGCCAAATCTAGAAAAAATATTTTCTTCTAAGAAATCTATTACCACCGAGTCAGTATCCCTTCGAGTTGGAATAGCTTCCACCCATTTGGTGAAGTAATATGTAGCGGTTAGGATCCATCTATGTTGAGCACTAGAATGAGGATTAATTTCACCTATGAAATCTAATCCTCATTGCTGGAAAGGTGCTTCTATTTTAACCGGAACCAATGGCATTGTTGGGAGTTTATGTTTGCCTGAGAACAATTAGCAAGGGTTGCAAGCTCAGACGTTGGTGTTGACGTCTGAGAAAAGTTTGGGTCAATAATACCCTGCTCTCAGGATCTTATAAGTCGTTTCCCTTAAGGCGTGGTGTCCTCCACACACTCCTTCGTGAAATTGGCTTATGACCTTTTTTGTTTCTGATTCAACCAAACAAACCAATATGAAGCCAAGTGGGTCCTTCCAATATAATTGTCTTTCGAAAATAGAGTACTTGACCGCATGCAGCTTTAGCATTCTGGCTTTAGATGGGGACAAGTCACTTGGGCACTTCAAGGTCAACAAGTAGGACACTATGTCTTTGTACCAATTTGATGAAGCAAATTTCTCTTCGATTCTAATTTCAGATATTGGTTCATCAAGTTCATTTATGTCCACACACTCTTCTTCTCCCTGTGAGCCATTTATTCTGAGAGCTCTGAAATTGGATTCAGCTAAGAGTTTAGCTAAACCTTGCCCCTTTACTAGTTTCGTTGGTTTTATCTCCAAGTCGAATTCTTGGATTTTGGCAAGCCACCGTCCTCTTTTTCCATCACTGTCAGATTGAACCAAAATATCTTTTATGAATATAGTAGGTACATACGCAATCACCTTAGAATGCAACACATAGGTTCTGAAAGCCTTTAACGCTTTCACCATAGCATATGCTTGTTTTTCTATTATATTATATCTGAGTTCGACATCTTGAAGACTTTTGCTAAAAAAGGCTATCAATTGCTTGAAACCTTCTTCATTCTTCTGAAAGAGTACTGCTGCAAGTGTGTGTTCGGAGGCGAATGAGAAAATAAGAAAATCCTTGAGATAATCTGGGCTTGCTAGTACAGATGCCTCGCTTATAACTTTCTTGATGCGTGAAAATGACGCTTTAGATTCTGTTGTCCATTTCACTTTGTTGTTTTTCTTTAGCATATCTGTGATCGATTTCATGATTTCAGCAAAATTTGGAATAAATCTTCTCAAAAAAAATATTTTTCCTAAGAATGACTAAATCTCTTTTACATTCCTAGTAATACTTATTGTGTCTATAGCTTCAACTCTTTTAGGGTCAATTCTAATTCCATATCGAGACATGATATGGCCTAGAAGTTTACCTTCTTGCATAGCGAAGTGAGACTTTTTGGGATTTAAAGACAAACCAAATTTGTGGCATTTTTCAAACGTCTGCTTGAGGTGTATCAGGTGATCTTCATCAAATTTAGAAAAAACGGTTAGATCATCAATATAGATAACTACAAATTTGTCTCTTTCGCCAATGAAAGCGATATCCATAGCCCGTTGAAAAGTAGCACCTGCATTCATCAAACCAAATGACATCTTATCGTACATAAATGTACCCCAAGGGGTGGTAAAGGCTATCTTTTCTTTATCGTGTTCGCTGACGACAATTTGATTATACCCTAAAAACCCGTCAATCATCGACATCCTATTTTCCCCCACTACTTTTTCTAAAACATGATCCATTTTGGGTAGGGGGTAATTGTCTTTGAGGGATTACTTATTAAGATTTCTGAAATCGACACACAATCTAATTTCCCCATTTTTCTTTCTAACCGGGACCAGGTTTTCTACCCAGTCAGAGTATCTCAACAGTATAATTATTGTTGCATCTAGGAGTTTTTTGACTTCCTTTTCGATCACAGGCAATAAAATAGGATTAATTTGTCTGAGTTTTTTTCTAAAGGGTTTGACACCAAGCTTCAGGGGTATCTTATGTTTGATCACAGAGGTGTCATAGGTTCTCATCTCTTCATATGACCAAGCGAAAACATCTTTGTACTTTCATAGAAAATCTGCGTATTTATTTTTTATTCCAGGGGACAGATACTTGGATAGCTTAACCAACTAAGAGTTTTCTTTAGTACCTATGTCACAGTATTCAACTTATTCAAGTTGAGGCTATAGAGTGGATTTTGAAGGGATATCATCTTGATTAAATAATATTTCCAAGGGAATCAGACCCTTGGGGATCTAGTTATTTTTAAGGATAAGCATTTGATGATTTGCGATTTTATCATGGAACTCTTGAGGGTCCTCCCCTTCCTGCATGATCCAAATAGGATCTTTTTGGTTTTCTTGGTCAGGATGCGTTTCGACAAACTCCTCTATAGATTCCAAAAATTTGCGAAGTTGTTCATCGTCTTCAAAGACTTGCCAATGTTGTATGTTATTCAGTATAGAAGGTCGGTGTCTCATTTGTATGTGGTATTTTAGTTTAAACGCAGTAGGAGGTGTGAAAGTAGAGGTTTCCTTCTCTAACGCATCATCCTATTGGTTTTCATTTCAAGGAATGAAATGAACTTTGACAAAGGAGAAGAAATTTTCGATCAGATCCCAGATGCAATTCCTATAGGACCTCAACCTAGGATGTTTGGCCTGGTACTGTTGATTTACTTGTTTAATTATTATCTCAGCGTCACCAAAGACTTCAAGGTTTTTTATTTTCATTCTCCTGGTGGATTCTACCCCTAACACTAAGGCTTCATACTCGCATACATTATTTGTGCAATCCACATTCCACTGAAGCCTATATGAAAAGGCGATTACAAATTGATCATTAGGAGCCACAAGGAGTGCCCTAGCTCTAGCTCCAAGGAAAGAAGAAGCACCATCAAAATACATCTTCCATACACCAGTGCTATATACATTTTTTTTATTTTTTTCTTTTTCAGGTTTTTCTTCTGTACAACTTTCATCTATATCTACTTCAAAATCATCATCAATAGATAATATACAATTTCCTAAATATTGGTCGGCAATATATATAGGATGGTTATTTGGGTTATGTGGATCACCTATCGTGAATGCCAACCTAGTTTCTCTGTATAACCGTGTGTATTGTCCTCCAAAAACTAGAATCATAGCATATGTCATGTCAAGTTGGAGAGATCCTCCAAGCTTGGCACCCCATGACCTAGATAACAGCATACCATACTGCGAAGGGTTGTCAACGACCACGACATCCATAAGAATGCTTTTTGTAGGTATTTATGCCAGACCTACCACAAGGTCTTTAATCATGCCTATGCATTTGACCTTTCTTGAATCAAATGAATATAGGTCTCCATAGGGCCTGGTGATTTCGAGACCTCGTTTCTCCATAATGGATTTTGGCATAACATTGTGAGATTCTCCAAAATCTAGCATGTAGTTATGAAGTAGGTGGTCGAACAAGGTTAACGTGATATAAAAGGGGGCCACAGTGTCTCTCACACCTTCGAAATGCGGACCAAAAACTATGTTCGGCTTGTCATCTTCTAAGTTGATGACATTGGCCTAGCTTTCATCTTCTGAAAATCTAATCATTTTGGCAATTTGTTTTCTGTATATGGGATTTTTAGCCGGTTCAACAAGTGGGATAGGGATTTTGATTTTATTTATTTCGTTTTCCAGATTAAAATTTCCCAGGGCCTTGTCGCTTTATATGTTTGGGGCCTCCATTCCTTTCTTTTCATATTTTCTTTGTGGTGTGGACTTGGTTTCAGTCATAGGATCCTATGTTTTCTCAGCGGGTGTTCCTACTGACTTTGACGTGACAGGATGTGTGTCATAGGTTTGGGTTTTTGCAGTTTTTTTCTCAGCAACCTTTGGAGCTGCTTCATGAGTTTCACCTCTAGGAAAGATCTTTTTTGTTGGTTCAATTGGAAGATTCTTGTTCCTAGGTATTAAATTATATTTCTCCTGTAAATCAGCTATAATATCATCTACAATACCCTGATAGGCCAAATCTTCAGACATATCATTGCTAACATTGTCTTCCGATTTAATTTCTTTATTTAAGGATTTTTCGTAATCTTGTCTCGATAAATAAGGTGATTTATTATCGTCGCCAAGATTATTAATATCCTCATAAAGCTCTTCAGAATCTTCTATATCTTCCTCTCCAATGAATTTTTCACTTTTGAAGGGGGTTGGGATTTTTTGATCTTCATTTTTAATGATTTTCTATGGGGCCTGAGGATCAGGATTCCTTCTAAAATCCTTCCTGGGGAAATTATCCCTTTTCGATTTCTCTAGTTCCATTTTTGAGATCTTATTTGAAATTTCTCTAATTACCCTAGCCATCTCGTCTATTTTATCTCTTGAGGATTTCCTCGATCCTAAGGGTCCACCTTGCTCTTTGAATTTCCTATTTTCTTTGTTCCTGGTTTCTATTTTTGCTTTTAATTTCCCTAATGCCATCACGTTCGATTCAATCTCAAGAGCATCATCTTGAATTTTCGTGAGATCTTTTGATCTCCTTTCTCTCAATAAAAAGGTAAAATTTGGATCAAAGGCGCCAGCAAAAGTCACCTTTGCTGCGGGTTGTGAAGGTTTGACCTCAACCGGGATTTTATTATACAACTTGTTAAACCTTTGCGTGAACTCTAGAACAAATTCTAAGTTTTTCTTTCTAAGGGATTCGAATTTAGTTAGGTAGTAGAGGTGGTCCTTCCTCTCTCCCCATTGTCTAATAAACGCGCTTTCAATTTCCTTGTAATATCTTAGAGATCCGGCTGCTAAGGATTGGAACCAGGTCCTCACCTGTCCTTCGAAAGTCTGAACGAGGAGTGTAGAATAGACATCTTTGTGTTCTATTCCGAGGATGTCGACAAATTGGTCAAAGAAGTTTATATGTTCTTGAGCAGTCAAATATCCTTCCCCTGTAAATTTCGGAAGGCTTTTCATATAATTTTCGGGAAGATTGTGTAGGGGAACTGGGAGGACAAGGGGGGAATATCTAGTAGTTACTTTAGCAAAGATTCCAGGAAGCGGTACTTGGCCACCTGCTAGTCCTCCTGGGGCACCACCTCCAGCTCCAACACCTCCTTGTGCAGCCATTGGTAGATTCGAAGTTGAATCTTGGAATGTGTGAGGAGAAGGTTCACAGAAATATGGGGAAAATACCTCAAGAAAAGAGAATGTATTGCATGAGAGGGGAAGCGAGACATATCTCTCAAGTGTTTTCAAAACGTTTAACTGCGTAAAGTCAGGCTGACAAATAGTATGTATGGGTAAAAAGACTTGTCTAAGGGATCTTTGTGATTTTAAAATCTTTTCCGAATCAGAGACTGGCGAGGTCTGCTTGTCGTCCAGATTATTTTTGGTGTTCTTTCGGCTAATAGCCAGTTTACTTATCGTGGAGTCGCCAAGTGAAAAATAAAGGTATCCTTAGAAGGTTTTCTATCTTTGTTCACTATCAAAGAAAGAAAGTGTCAATGTTGTTCTTCCCAGGGAAAATTTTTGTTTCTTCGTTCCCCGGCAACGGCAACAAAAAGATGTTGTTCCTGATTTTATACTTTAAGGTTGTAAAGCATACCGTCAAGGCATCCATAAAGGTAAAGGTAATTAAAGGGTAAGAATAAAAAAGAAGAGTAAATCAGAGTCAGTTTCTCAACTGCCTTTGTCTAGCTTCCCGTTGTTCTTGGATGCTAATATTTCTCTCAATAGAAGCCCATGAATGATCTAACTCAGCCCGGTTAGTTGTTGTTTGCAGAATAGTGTTAAAAAGGTTTAAAGCAATGCTAGTTTGATCTTGGAGGCCAAGTTCTACGTTGGGTTGTCTATTACTTGGGACAGCCATGGAAAATAAAGTTTTAATTAAAATTTTAAAAGTTTTTGATAAATTGTTGGTCCAGTTTTTAAGGGATGAAAATAGGAAAAATAGTTTTGAAATTCAAAATAATAATATAATAACAGTTAAGGCCATTTCCTGGACTTGAAACAATTTTGAGAATAGTAAAATAACAAAGCAATACTTCTAAAAAAATATGAGGCTTTAATCACGAAAGAATCTCATATTGTAATAGGAAGTAAAGAGGAAAATGTGATTTCTAATGAAGTGTTAAATATAATCATTCAAATGATCTACAGGTCTTAAAATTAATCATAGCAATTTCAGAGGAAAAGATGTAAATAATTTGATAACCAAATCAATTCAAACTACAAAAGATTTATGAAATAAACTTATAGTTGATCATTCATTAGAAGGACATTGAAAAAGAAACACAAAAATTGTAAACAGGGTTAAAGAACACATAGCTTCAAGTTGATAGAATTCAGAATCTCGTCTGCATTATTTATATCACAATGCATGGAAATTTTTTTTTAATACAATCGGCTCTCTAAAAAACAAAAAGCCCTTTCTCAGTCTTGTGAAAACATATTTATACATGATCATCAAATATTTTTCCCGTTGGTGATTAACCAACTTCCTAAGAGTACGGTTACATGGATGAACAATGTCAAACCGTTTACATTTCTTTTCTAACTGCTTTATTATTTTAATGATGAAAATCTTCAAAAGAGTATTTCAGGTCTGTGTTGATGAACCTGCTCCTTTTTCTTTAAGACAACGAACACATTTTCCCAGGAACTGTACTAAGACTCTGGGAGATTCTGGAATATACTTTGCTTCAAATAAGAAAAACTTTCTCTGCAATTCTCGCAGATGATCTTCAATTATTTTCCTTGTGAACTTAATAGTTTGCAACTTTAAGCTTGGCATCACTATCCATTTATCGATTTTAGCGACATTGATTACCTTTATTTTTGGGATATCCACCTTCATTTTCTCCACCTCTTCTTTCAATCTTAACTGATGCTTGACAATATTAATTTCCCCTAACAACCCGGGACAGTCGTTTTTTCCAATGTTCAAAGAAGCTTTTTCTAAAAGATCGAATATTCCTTGACAATCATCATTGACCTCTCTAGTTATTATTTTATTTTCTGCAAGGTCTGCCTCCCACACCTTGAGTATTAAATCTCCTTTAACCTACTCTAAAACAGATAGTTTTTGAATCTTTTTGACCTCCTCCTTCGTTGAAAGGGCCACTGTTTTTTGGAAAGTCGTTATGGCCGCTTATACTTCTCTTTATTTCTGGAGAATATCTTCCAAGGATTTATTAGTTTCCTGAAAGTAATTATGGACATATTCCAGAATAAAAAACACTCCCTGTTGTTCTTATTCTATCTTTAAATGTATTCCTAATACCTGGGCCTGGAAAATTTTAAGCTCTACCACTTGATTTGAAATGGAACTAATCTTATCTTGTAATTATTTATTTATTTCTTCTTGCTTTAAGACCCATGCCTGAGTGACCTATATTTTCTTATTTGCTTCCTCTAAGCTTGTTTTCATTTTTTGAATCTCTTGACTATCATTTAATCTAGCTTGTTCTAGACCCTTTTTTAATTCCCAACTGATATTTCTTTCGGTCTCTTTCAATTGACCCTGCACCTGAGCTATCATTTGGTCTTTTTGTTCCAACATAGTTGTCAAATTTCCCACAGAGTATAAATTCGCCGATGCTAAAGCTCCCATTGTGCCTGCTATCTCTATAGCGAATTCTCCTTCTTAAGTTTTTGTCCATCTATAATTACCCTATTCTTTTTAACCATCGTATCTCCTCTTGGATGAATTTCCTATTTAAGGATTGCCTTTCTCTTCTTACTTTAAAAATAATTTAAAGGAGGAATCTCATCTCTAGAAATAGGCTCAAGATCACTTACATATAAAGCTCCCTCGTGGGGGTTTCCATAAGTAGACTGCAATGGAGTCAAGGAAGTAATGGGACTTCCAAGCTCTGTCGATGTTGTTCCTCCTACCTTTTTCGGAAAACTCTCAGGTATTTCTGAGGGTGTTTCTAACTCCTTTCCTTTCCCTGCCTCTGATTTTTCAGTCTGGGGGACTTTTGTTTCTTGCGAAGGCATTTCACCCTCCTTCATTTTTCCTTTTGTATTTTCTTTATCCTGTACATTTGTTTCAAAGCCTAGAGGAGGCCCTTCCTGCTCTGGAGGAGGGGTCATGGATTCTCCCTGTAAACTCTTTGGTAAAAAACTTTGTCTATGACTCTGGAATGACCTCAGACCAACCTGTGAGTCAGATGACATGGCCTGTACCCTGTTCAATACTTATTCATAAGTTTTAACCTCCTTGAAAATGTCATCATAAACATATGTTTCATGCTCATAAGCTTTCAAATTACAGTGCATCAAATGTTTGCTTACTAATTGATAGGGGTCATGCTTTCTGTGCTCAATATCTACCAGTTTTATTTCTTCTAATGCTTCAACCTCTACTTTGGAATGGCAGAGGTTTAGTAATGAAAATTTCCCGACATACATAGGGAAGGTTGGCCATGATTTCTTTTGAGCTACTTTTAGCTCTATTCCAATACCACCTTTCACTATTTGATGTGCTACCTCCCTCAATACCAATCTATCCGGGAGGAATTTCGGAAGTGCGTGAGGGGGAATTGAGCACCCATAAACCCTGACATAAGAAAAGTTATCATCAATAAACTAGTCGGCTATTTCTTTGAGATTTCCTGAGACTGACTCAGATAAACGAGGGGGTTCACAGCCATGAAACATTTTATGCATTGGAATTATTATAAAATGACGAATTTTGTAAAATGCATTCTTAACATTTTCTTCCCAAAGTGTAGAATGATATTCATGAATGGGATCGGGGAAATTTATGTTCCAACTCCAATTCATCAAGGGAAAAGGAGTCATAAAGAAAACTGCGTCTATAATGTATGATGACATATAAAAGGCCACTGGTTGACCTTTAGATTTCACAACTTTGTAGCTTGAAACTTCTTGAGCTAGATTATCAGATAGAATTTTACTCCAATTGAAAGTGAATCCTTCTGAAGCTTCTTCTAAAAAGGGAACCCAATCTGTATGAAAATGGTAGGGATCCTTTCTCCCGAACAATCTACACAGCATAATAGCTACATAGACCATGTACTCATTCAAAGATGTCGTGGCATCAACCCCATGGGTATCGGCCCTAAAATTTGATGGACATCTCGACCAATCTCTAATTAAATCAGGATAAGTTCAGTCTGCCTCAGTACACTCTTTCCTTTGAAATTCAACTAAAAACTTAGCATTAAAAGTGTACTTAGGATTCAGTGAAAGCTTATACATTACTTGTATATATTCTGGCCTGAACGAGCCGACAATGACCCCTTGATTATTTAAGATGCTCCTCGTCGGAATATCAACATTTTCCAGTGCCCAACTGAACATATCATTATATGCCAAAAGCCGAGGGCACGCCGCAATCTTATGAAGCTTCGATTCTGCTATATCCCGAAAGTGATTATCAGAATCAGTATGAGAATTCTTGAATTCAAATTCCAGGAGTTCATATATTTGTGTCCAAGACTTAATGGAATCGATACCGTGTGGCATAGTGTCAGATATGATATCTCCTTCCTGTGTATCTTCACTCTTCTTCGGTGCCTTTTTAGGTGCCATGAATTTAAGTTAGATGGAAAACCTGTCACAGAAAAGGAATGTATGAGCTCAGTTGAATGCTTATTGCGCTTGATAGAATGAAACAGAAAATGTTGTGAAACACAGACCTTCAAATTCTCTTTTAATTCATTTAACAATGACGGGACTGACACAACTAAGAAGAATTCAAGACATTTAATGCGGTAGATATTTACTGAGATACGCATTAGTGTCACATATCACCAGTTTTTTTTTTTTTAAGTGGTCGCATTTTGGCGCTTTTGAATTTAAAAATCGGAACATTTCATTCAATCGGAAACCGAAACGTGAACAAAACCTAAAAAGATTGATTATCATTAATCATGCTTTCAAAATAGAGTTAATTTGTACTAATCACAGATTAAGAGTCAAGATTTTGTGTTTCAAGATTTCAGGGATCGAGTTGACAAGATGTATGTTATCACTGAATCCCGACTTCCTAAATCACGAAATCATGACAAGATTAATTAAGACTTAAATTCGTTTTAGAAAAATAATTGATCAGTATTAAGAATTTCTGGATTTCGGGGATCGTGTTGACAAGAAGTATGTCATCGTTGCATCCCAATTTCCATAATTGCGAAATGATTAACTTAAGCCCTAAAATTCGATACTAGCGAATTAATTAATTAGGATTAAGGATTAACCTCCAAATGGAATTAGTTTAGATTTTTATAGATTTTGAGTCGGGATTTCACGTTTCGGGATTTCGGTGATCGAGTTGAAAAGAGATATGTTATCGTTGCATCCCGATTCCCGAAATCACGAAATGATTAACTTAAGCCTTAACTTTTTTGTGTTAGTGAATTAATTAATTAGGATTAAGGATTAACCTCATTCTTTCGGGAAATCGGGGATTGGGATTTCGTGATTCAAAATGTATTGAAATATATATTCTCAGCAAACCCTGAATCCCGAAAACTTTTTAAAGTTAATCTTAACTCCATTAGGTTTAAAGCTTATCATGATTAAAATAACTTTATAGAAAATGTGTCGGGATTATTATAACATTTTAGGTTTTTTTCCTTTTATTATTTAAAGAATAAAGTTTTTTGGGAGATCGGTATCGGGCGCTTGGGAAGGATAACAAAGCTTATGCTTTATGAACAACCGAAACCTAAAAAAAGAAAGTTTAGGTCTTAGGGATAAAAAATTTAAAATTTGTTTCAACATGGCCATACCTCAAGTTCCATATCCATGCTTGATGTTGACAAGATGCCTTGAAACTTGCTCCAATTTTCTCCATCATTTCAATTTTCATGTGAAGTGGGAACATTATGTTGCTTGTCATTTTAATCTTTGCAATCACCATTTTACTAGGAGGAATATCAAGTATAGTGCATACATTATTCTCAAAAGCAACTTTGTAACCCTTTTGTCTAAGTTGTCCCACACTTATGAGATTATGCTTCAAACCAGGTACAAAAAAACATCAGGAATCATCCAATGCTTGTCCAATTATCTACAAAGCCCTTTTATTCTTTTTCCTATTTTCATCAAGCTTTTTATTTTCATAACCACTCAAAACAGACTCATCTTGTAGTTCAGTATAACCATTCATTAATATATCTGATAGCTCATATGAATCAAATGCTAATTTCATTCTAAATACCCAATTATCATAATTTTTCCCCAAAAAAAGTTGGAATCATAAGTTGTTGATACATTCCTGATGCCATTATTTTTTTTTTAAATCAAGCCCCCCCAAAAAAACTTTCAACAAAAATAGACAAATATTGTAGTAAAAGAGGGTGAGTGCTCTTTACAAATGTTCTTAGAATTTCTTCCTTCCCTGCTTCTTCACACAACCTCAGCGCTAATTATTCTCCTCTGTAAAGTCGACTGTGTAGACTCAAATACTATCAAAACCCCAAATTTATCCTCCGGTCAGCCAACACGAACTTTTGCAAACAACTCCTATTGCTTCAAATTATCAGTGGTAATATTAGAGTATTCCTTCAGGTAGCGGCTCCTTTTAATGCACAGGCGGTATTTCACCAAGGATCTGAACCCTCTACGTTATTTTTCTCGGCTAGACGTTGTGGGAAACTCCTCTCAGGATACATAAAAACCAAGCCTCCATGCTCATCTCCCAGAGTACTGCAATCATGTCGTCCTCATAAAGATTATCTTCTCCCTACAACGATAGAAAAACATCAACAAAATCAGAACCTACGTTGCTTTCCTTACGCGGGCTCGTTCGGTGTTCTTCGATAATATTTTTAACAAAAATTTTGACCCGCTGGACAAACCTGGCACAACGAGCATGAATTCAAATAGGGGCTCTCTTTTCCTCGATCTGTGGCCTCTTCTCTGGTTCTGTGGATCCTCTCCCATTGACTGCTCTCGATCTTTGGCCTCTTCTCTAGCTCCTAAGATCCTCTCCCAGTGACTCTTGTAACAACCTCGGTCACCCATATCGAGGAATGCTACATGAGAGAAATGCTATTGTTCTCTCTGTGGAACATGCTGTAACATACCCAACATCCAACTGAGCTATGCCACATAATGTTTTCAAACTGCATGCAATTAAAATATATACACACTGAACTCTGCTTGAACTCTTGGATATATATATATATATATATATATATATATATATATATATATATATATATAATATTAAACATAAACATACAAATGCATCTATAAATGCCTTGGATTCTGTTGAAATAGCGAGAAACATACAAATGCATCTGTAAATGCACGGATTCACACTGAAATAACAGGAAACTTATACATGAAGCATATATAAGAAATACCCATAAATATACAGACAATTATAACCACAGATAGGATAAACCCATAAAAATAAACACGTAAATAATAATGCATCATGTAAATTTATCACATAATTGACACTTATCTTGGTAAGAATATCACCAACTGCGTGTAGACCTTCCATGAACCTCCCAGCCTTAGACCACACTGATCGTCACTCTTAGCAGTGGGTCACCCCCGAGATGGGACTAAACTCCACCCAGGTAAAGGGATTCCTAACTAGGCTAATGGTTCATAGACAATAGGAAAGACTCTGTCACAAGTGCCAACTCAAACTAACATCCTGCAGTCCCTCATTCCCCACATGCATGTCCCACCCAACAAGTGTTCCCCTTCTCTTCTCAACAATCCTTCGACTACCCCACTTCGTTTCCGAGCTTCAGCAACAAGTCAGATAGGAAGTCTCAGAGCCCTGTAGCTACATTTTATCACCTTCAGGAAATCAATTCCCCAACAATTCTCTCACCCAGAGAGAAATTGCTCACGGTCCTAATAACCCACCTCTTCAATATACCACGGACCTGACAACCCACTTCTTCAATATCCCATGGGCCTGACAACCCGCTTCTTCAATCTAGCTCCCATGCCAACCAGGTACACAAACATAATGGCTATGCATATAGGTTCAGGTACAGTCATGAAGGTACGAAGGATAGCTCAATGGGTGTGTGATGATCATGGAATCACTAAATAGTTGAAGTAATGAATGGGAAAATGAACTAAGTCCCAACAATATGTATGCATGTCCCCAACTTGACACGTGTCATGTTGGGAGCTACTTTGGCCCACTTGTCCATAACTTTAGAACTTAGGATAAAATAATTATCCATACTTTATGATTTAAGAAATATTAATATAATATTACTTTTTGGTTTAAGGTCCCTATCTTAGCCCATTTTCCTTAACTTTTATCCCCCACCCTTTCCCTAACTAGTGGACTTTAGTCCCTTGTACTATTTTATTATGGTCGGTCTGCGCGCAACAATGTATTTTATATTAATGATGAGACATATACAAACATAGGCTCAATGGCCTTTAACATCTACGCTCTCTGGCCTAATCATCATATAAGCCTTTTTGCTTATAATAAACTGGCTCACCAGCCTATAAAACACAGCATATACATAAAGGCTCCCTGGCCTCAAAATCACACGCACTTAATTTGTTGCGCGCGATATCCTGGAATGTGCCCATTTCATCATTTTACTGCACAGTACATGTTCACACTACAACATGGAAGATGCATGCCAAAAAGATATAAAACAGCTCACCAGCTTAACTACATTATTACATATACAATTGGGGTTCGACCTAGGGATATTCCCATCCCCTCCCCTTATTTATGCACTATCCTCAGTGCATTATGTACCATGTACCATTCAAATTATTTAAAATCTCCAAGCTTTATCTATTGAAATCTTGTTATCCATCTGGTGCTCTACTTTCCAACACCAATTCCAGTACTCATACTGTAATTGGAAGTCAATTTTTCTATTCCATAGATCTTCTTCAGGAACCAATTCAGCTCATTGTTCCTTATTACATGCTTCAATTAAACCTCTTACATCAGCGACTGGGTTTAGATCCACGACGTTCCACCAAGCCTTATATCTCACTGCTGATAAACTCTCAACAACGTACCACTCTCGAGCATGGATATGACTCCATCAGGGTAATGGCTTCCCAAGATAACCATGGCCCAAAATCAATATCAACATAGTCTAGGCCAAGGTACCAAACCTCAGCAGCACTCCAACCAATGGTCTCTCTTCCCCACATGCATGTACAACCCAAGGTAGTATGCACCTTCACTATCCAACAGTTCATCGACTGCTCAACTTCCCTTCCAGGGCTCTAGCATAGGCCAGACATGAAGTCTCAGAGCATCGTGGCTCGAGGAGTTCCAACTTTAATCGTTATCATCTCATCTGCATCATACACATGAATTTATCATGAGAGAGCATTATAAAAATTCCATTTTAGAAATCAAATTAATTTCTTAAGGAATTCGACTTTTCCCAAAATATGAAATTCTATTTCATAATTTTTCATCGTTGTTGGAATAATAGAATGTAGTTTTTCCTTATGTCTTTCAACAAGAACTGTGCTAAATACCATTTTTCCTTCAATGATTACATATTGCATACAACCAACAAATTGTCTGCAATGATCTTAGAATTTCTTGCACCTTGCAACTCAATCACAATTACCAAACAATTTAACCAAATAGAATGACTCATCATTCTATGCACATGCATGTTCATAATTAATAATAGTAAGTTCATTTCTTCAATTTTCTGAACAAGAAATTTTATGTAGTCATTATCCCTGTGACTACCTGCCTTGCAACTTTCCTGTTGCAATGTTTAATAGTTCCTGAAATGTTCTCAACTTCGTGAGTTAGCAACATCTCAACCATTATTATAATTATTTCCATGAAAAAACATATATACATGCACTCACAAAATGCATTCAACAAAATTCATTTAAGTATACAATTCCATCAGGTATGAGTGCAACTCTACCACTTACTAGGCATGAGTGCAACTCTCAATGCCTATTTATTCAATGCACCTTTGCATTGATTTTTAGAATGATCTTTATCTAAGTCATGTATCTCACCATCCATAAATTGGAAATATGGTTCTTGGATTTGACATCCCCGTGCTATTGTGGAAATATCTTCAATACCTTTGGAATGCATCAATAATATCTACTAATATTATTGTTTTCCCATTAGCTTGATATCTACCTTAAGACTTCTTCCTCCATTATCCTAGCATGTTCATGGACTTGCAACTACATATTATGCTGATATTAAATTTCATCATTTGACTATTATTTGGATTCGTTTGATCCAACTCCTACATGACCCAATTATGTTTCCAGTCATGTTTTCTAAGTAACCTTGGATAGTTAACGCAAACTTCCTTCTTGAGGTACTTGATTTATCCCTTCATTCACTGATCATATTATCACTTGGATTTACTTGTTGGCTATTACTTTCTCCTGTCTTGACCAATCTGATTTCAACCTACCTTGCACAATCCACTTCTATCATGTCATATCGATGCCCTTCATACCATGCTTCCAGTGTGCACTCTGATAACCATAAGGGAATCATTAATCTATAATTTCATAGCTAATTCCCTGGATATGATGCACTCTTTATCCAAATATGCAATAAGCCTCTTTCTCATCTAATTACTATCATTTTGATAGTCAATTCATTTTATAATAGATCTGACTCTAATGCATTGCTTAATTTGTATATTGGTTTCTTTGGGAGTGTTCACTAATTAATTCACTACATGATCTATTCCTCTACCCAGATTCCATTGAATACTTGACTAACATGAGAGGACTTACTATAGTGGATTTCCAAGACTTTATGGTTGCACTCATATTCATACCTTAACATTTCGAGGTCTTGGCTTTTGATCATCTTATGAAATATTTTTGTCATAACACTCTTTTTCCTAAGTACCCCTACTTATTTTTAACTAAACTTAAACCTTCTCACAAGTTAAGAACTAAAAGTTTTTAACTCTGCAAGAATGTGCAGCCAACAAAAATTGTTAGGCTAATAGACTCAACAATTTCATGAAAAATATGAACCAATCTGGTTCAATAATATATCAGAATTATTTCTTTTGATTTCCTAGAACATTGAATGCCAAGATCAATTTTCTGGGTAAATAATTATATTCTATTGTCCGAGACCTTTCCAATTCCCTCTGCCATGCTTGATTCTGAGTCCTGAGCAGAAAGTTATGGCTATTTGAAAATTGTTCATTAATTTTTCTGTTCACACTTCAACTTGGAGCAACTCCGCGTTGTAATTATGCAGTTTTTAACCTACTCCATTAGATTTTTCGTTGAAATTCCATTGGGTTTATTCATATACATATTATGGAAAC
Source organism: Picea sitchensis (assembly GCA_010110895.2). Lineage (NCBI taxonomy): Eukaryota > Viridiplantae > Streptophyta > Pinopsida > Pinales > Pinaceae > Picea > Picea sitchensis. Next base: position 96,528 of record SNQJ01S0031702.1, read on the forward strand.
TTTGTCCAAGTTTCATTTTTTTCTGGGCTCTGAGATGCTAGTTACATCATGCTGAAGTTCTAGGCCAATAGGTGTTTTTGGTCTGGAATGTTACAGGTACCTTCTTTTCCATATTAAACATTTTTAACATGCCCGAAAATTTAATTCATCTCTGGGACTCTCTTTTATGGTTCAATATCTTTCCATTGACTACTTTTGTGTCTCAATTTGATTCCGGAGCAGAAATTTATGGCTCTTTGAAGTTAGTTGGGTCTTAAAATTTACCCTCCACTGTTTGTGTTGTAACTTTCTCATAAAAGCTTCGTTTGACGAACGGTTTACACCATTAGAAAGCTCTCTCCGAGCTATTTTATTTGAGCTGCAGAAAAAAAATATACCTTGTATCGTACACTCTATTCTGATGGTTTTTGCATTGCTAAAAGCGCACTTAAGGGCCTCAAAAAAACGCTGCAAAAAGATGGCGTTCAAATGATATAAAGTGTCGCAGAAAATCATTGGTTTTTTGTTGTTGTTCACCATCCAAACGACTTCGTGCACACAAATTTCAACCTTTACACCCATATTTAATATGCACAGAAATACCACAAGGTCATTCATGCTCAGTGCATTTATAACTACCATGTATCACTTCTTTGTCGCGCTAATAACTGGCACGCACTACTTTTGTGTCGCGTGCCAATATCCACCGCACAAAATTTTGGTTCTTGTACTATTACCTGTTGCACACAATTTTTGTATCGCACGCTGATATTCCGCGTGATTTTCACTCTACGTGCTGCACCATGCCAAATTTTAGTACGCCTCCACCGCGCACTAATACTTTGCATGCACCATTAACTAAATTGTCGCGTGACAACATATACCCATATTGCGCGCGCACCAACCAAACTCCTCTGCGTTCTGCCAAGAGTGCACACACCGTGCGTGCCATTATTATATGTGTGCACACCACATGCATCTTATTATGTGTATGCACATCGTGTGCTAGTATTATGCATGCGTCACTCAATCCACACCGCACAATGCTAAATTTAGTATGCGCACCCGCAAACCAACGTTTTTCTGCACGATGCCAAAATTTAGTGCGTGCACCCACACACCAACATTTTTTCGTGCGGCGCAAAAATTTAGCACACACACCAACACACCACTATTTTTCCGCGCAGTGCCAAAATTTAGCACGCACACCAACACGCCAACATTTTTCCCCACGGTGGCAAAATTTAGCGCATGCACCAGCACGCCAATATTTTTCCGCGTGATACTCAATTTTTACATATCACAAGATTTTTACTGTGCATCATGCATTTTTAGTGCGTCCACCTGCGCACCTTCATTTTTATGTGCATCAATTCCTTGTGAATTCCACTGCAGGAATTAGGGTTTTTTTTTTCTAACGTTTTCCCAATTTACCATAAACATTCTGAAACTATGCAATTTGTTCAATTTCACTCTGATAACACCAGTGCAACCTCTTCAACAACAAATCGTTGCGGTTTGACATTTCTAGAACAGATTTTTCCCAAACTCAAGTCACGAATTGAGAATTTTAATTACTAATCTCGTTCCAACTGTCATGGCTTCAATGTAACTTCAAATTCGACCAATTCTAGGTCTGAATTTGTTAGAACAGATATTAAATCAAGAATATCTCACCACATGGACGAATTTCTCGATTTTCCCATGAAATTAACAACAGAAATTGGGGGTTTTTTCCCAATTCCGTGTCGTTTCTTCCAAATATTACCATGGACGCTCTGCAACCTAAAATTTGGCCACTTCAAAATAAATCCTCCGTGAAATTTCGCTTCAACTCAAATTGCTCAGTCCATCCAGGCTGAGTGTTGAAAACTAATGCTCTGATACCATATTATAACATCCTCGGTCACCCATGTCAAGGAATGCTACATGATAGAAACACTCTTGTTCTCTCTACGAAACATATTGTAACATACCCAACATCCAATTGAGCTATGCACATAAATTTTTCGAACTCTTGCGAAAATATATATATTAAACGTAAACATACAAATACATCTGTAAATGCACGGATTCACACTGAAATAACATGAAACGTATACATGCAGCATATACTGGAAATACCCATAAATATACAGACAGTTATAACCACACATAGGATAAACCCATAAAAATAAACACGTAAATAATAATGCAACATGTAAATTTATCACATAATTGACACTTATCTTGGTAAGAATATCACCAACTGCGTCTAGACCTTCCACGAACCTCCCAGCCTTAGACCACACTGCTCGTCATTCTCAGCAGCGGGTCACCCCCGAGCTAGGACTAAACTCCACCTGGGTAAAGGGATTTCCAACCAGGATAATGGTTCATAGACAACAGTGGAAAAATGTAGGGAAGGAAGAAGTGGAAAAATGTATAAGGATGGTTATGGAAAGCCAACAAGGTGTCAGGTTAAGAAAGAACGCTTTGTGGTGGAAGGAATTATCAAGGGAGGCAATGGTGAAAGGCGGAAGTTCAGACAAAAATATCGAAGAAATTGTGAAGGAGATTATTGCAAAAGCAATGCCATTGTCGCGACAAAGATTTACAACTTGATGCTGCTAAATCTGACACTATATAGGTGTATAATTGCATTGTTCACATTCAAACAGTTGATGAAATCAATGTATTATCATTATCTAACTACTAGCATAGCCACACAACTAGCACAGCCACACAATTGTGGCTGATTAAATATTTACAAGGATTTCCATAATGTCAGCTTAGATATTTACAAGGATTTCCATAATGTCAGCATTTATTTAATTTTCAAAATAAATGATCATAAATGTTTATAAGTAATACAAATCCTAATTTTAATATATAATTTTAAAGTTTTCAAAATAATTTAGTAATAATGTTTTTAAGTTTTCAAAATAATTTATAATAATGTTTTTTTTAATTTTATGAATCAAATAATAAAATTTATTAAATTCAATTAAATAATCTTAAATGTAAGTAATACAAATTTTAATCTTAATATATAATTTTAAAGTTTTCAAAATAATTTAGTTATAATGGTTTTTGTAATTCTATCCTCTATATATATATTAAAAATTTTAAAATAATTAACTCTAATATATAATTCTAAAGTTTTCAAAATAATTTATTTTTGTAATTCTTTACATCAAAGGATAAAATGTTCATTTTAAAGTTTTCAAAATAATTTAGTAATAATGTTTTTATAATTTTATTAACCAAAGAATAAAATTTTCAAAATAATTTATTTTTGTAATTCTTTCCATTAAAGGATAAAATGTCCATTTTAAAGTTTTCAAAATAATTTAGTAATAATGTTTTTTTTTTTTAATTTTATCAACCAAACAATAAAATGTCCATTCTTGCCTTACTCTCCATTTCTAAAATCACACATTATTAATAACTATACCTCTACCAAACTGCTGATTCTGGAATTTAGGTTTTATTAATGAAATACAATGAAAAAGCAAAAGGCCCATTCTAAAATTTAAGTTTTATTAATGAAATTGAAATTTAAGTTTTATTAATAGAACTAGGAAATTAGAATTGGCCTCCGTAAAAATGATGTCTGGCCAATCTTTTGATTTTAAGGAATGAGAACCCAACCCTGACAGTAACCTTAAGGTCAAAACATTAAAATTACTCTTGCTTTAAGTTATTCTAATCCAACTTTCCTGGAATGAAAATAAAGACTTAATTTAACCTAACTTTCATGGAATGGAAATAAAGACCTGCTTAAGTTGATAGCGATCACAATTTTTTTAACAACTAAATAGACAAAGGAAAATTACTGTTATTTTAAGTTAATTTAACATAGCTTCCATGAAATGGAAAAAAAAAAACTTACTAGATTGAAAGCTTTCACAATATTATCCAAGTTAATTTAACATAACTTGTATGGAATGGAAAAAAAAAAACTTGCTTAGATTGAAAGCTTTTACAATATTATCCAAAACAATTTATTTGCAAAATGCATCTTACAATCTACAAATTTAAATTTAAAGAGAAGATCACACAAAGAAACAAAAGTTCATCCCATTAGAAACAATTCATTTGCAAAATGCATCTTACAATCTACAGATTTAAAAAGGAGATCACACAAAGAGACAAAAGTTCATAAAATGCCGAAGAAATGATTAAAACACCTCCTCCTCTGCAGGTTGTGCAAAATATCTATTTTTACCATAAAAACGATTGGATCTGCCTGTCCAGAAAAAACGCAGTAATAAGAGGCCCGATCTTACTGGATGAATTTATAATTTTTTTATTATGTTTTTAAAAATATATATATTTTTAACTATTATATTATTTTCAAAAATAATTTAAAATACCAAAACTTAAAAATTTATAAATTTTAGACCAATATAAATAATTATTTGAACAACCCATAAGCATATATTGATCATGGGGTTCATCATTATAGTATCCCACTAATTATCAGTAGACAAACCCTCAAATCTGATGTCCTATAAATATCCGAAAAATTAAAAATATAATTTTTTTTTTTTAAATCAAAAATGAAATTAAAAAGATTGTATAAGAATGAATGGAAGTATGAGTGCTCTAACTAGTAACAAGTCTAGATTAGTCGTTTTGATTAAAGAAGATACATGGCACACGTAACCCGATTTTTGGGTAGGATCTTAGTCAAGGATATTTTTTTTTGCGTTATTGATGACTTTTGGACAAAGCTCCCAACCATGTTTAAAGCTTAATGAACACATTTTTATGGCCCTTCATGTTTACATGTGTCATATTATTTTTTTATTACATCATGATGATTTATTTACATGTGTCATAGTATTTTTTTATTACATCACGATGATTTATTGAACGTTTTGGGATGCATAAGCTCTTTATATTGAAAAGTGATCTATAAATTATTATGGATATTATATTGGAACACTTTGCATAATAGATATGATAAAAAAAATTAAAATCTACATTATGAAGGTTAAATTCTCTTACATTTCACATTATTTAGTTATTGATTTTATGTTTATGCATGAAATAGAAAAAATATGGAAAATAGGAATAGTAAAATACAAAAGCATGTGCATTTTAATGATGGTTTGTGGTGAAGCATAACTGGCAATGCAAACATGGAAAAACAAAAATCTTAAGTTTACAATGAATTTGAATATGGTGTAAATATATGAAATGTAGAAAATTGAATTATCTTTTCAAATATACAATTTTTATTTATATAAATTGTAAATAAAATTTGAGTTTTTCTAACAATGGTATGTTATTTTTCCAACAAAATATAAGGTATATGTCTCCAAAAAAATGTAAA
>SNQJ01S0031703.1:9134-20750 GCA_010110895.2 Picea sitchensis
TAGAATTCTTGGAGTGGAAGTGTGTGGGGAATGAAGGATAGTTGGAAGGGACCTTATGACATGAAGGCCATGGTTGTAATATCTCTTTCACATTTAATATGATACAATAATATGATTCTTTCCTATAAATCTTATTGTGTTTTATTGTATGATTCCTTGATCACATACATAGGTTTATATTGAGTTCATGCTATTACTATCACTTTGGTTGGTTGCATTCTTTTGCAGGTTCATCGTTGTATGAGCGTTGGAATGGAGCTAGGATGGCGATGGAGAGAGGAAGCGACATTTAAATAGTGTGTCACCTATCTCTCTTTAGTTAGTAAATTCAATATTTAAAACTTAAGGAAAGCATCATGTTATGGTGTGTTTTGTTCTAGATCTAGGTGGGTCTAAGGAGATCAGTTATTGTCCGCATATATCAATTTATCCTATAAAAGTTCTCCATATCTTGCGATCCGACTAATTTATCGTTGGGCTTTATGTTTTCTTGCGAAGGCTCCGTGTTCAATTAGGATGATTCCTTTTTCTGTATTTTCTCTTGGGTGGGGCTGGTGTGAGAGATGCAATCCAGTATAAACCAACCTGAAAAATAACAGGAAAAAGTTTTAACTATTTGGAAAAGGTCAAGCTTGGGATAACCCGCTACTCAAGCATGCAGACAGTGATTCTATGCCAAGTGGCCTAGTACTAATACTTTAACCAAATGTACATCCAATTACTGTCTGAGAAAGACTAACTAACAGTAATAAAACACATATGTAATCAAGGACATGTTAAGCAAAGTAGTTCATCTACCATACCATTCATCACATAACCACACAATGATTTCTCCTAATCAATTAAAGCAAAGAACATCAAAACATTGCACCAGATAACTTGACAACATAATTAATTGCTCTTACTCATTTATTGCATCATTCATGGAGTAGGAAAGGAAGTAATTCTTCTTCAACACCAATAACACACATTTGATGAAAATAACTTGTCTCTGGTCTAGAAGGAATTCTTAATTCATAGTAGTCTCAAAATAGTTATCAAAAACCAAAAGAAAGAGTTCTTACAACAACCATTGACCCTGGTCCATTAGTCGATGTCTTTATTTATAATATAAGGTTTTAACTATAATTAACGACTAGATGCATTTTAAGCCAAACAAAAATCGCCACGTGGCATGATCATTTAACAGTTTCTTTATCAGTCCACCCGAGATGCCTCTTGAGAAGGGTGACTTTTTTCATATTCGGACCAGCTGATAAACAACTCTTCACAAGTTTGATCCCATGGGAACTTGTGTTGTTCCATAGGGGCTACATATACTCCTTTGATATCTGCCGCATGTGCTCAGTACTTCGCCAAACTAAAGTTCAATTGTTGTAGCATGACCCGGGCTTTGATCGGGTGTTCCGTGAATTGTTGTACTTGCCCTAGTTTTCCATCGGTAACTTTTACACACTCTTCGGCCCATAGAGATTCTTGTTCGACATGTTTCTTGACCAATTCACTTAGGTTGATAAATTCATCAGGGCTAACGAACTCGGGAAGACCGACATCCTTCATCACTTTATTAACTTTACCCCAATGTTTCTGGCATTTGGACCACTACTTCTAGATTTCTTGGTGTGGGTCTTAGAACATCTTAGCCTAGTGTTCAACAGATCTCCTCATATGATCAAAACTTTTTTTCCTATCAACCGAATACCATGTATTTCCTTTTCTCGACCCAACTTAATTGTTTCAATATATTCGATTCTCTCTACCATTTGCTGTGCCTTTTCATACCATCTCTCCATATCTTTGCATGTTGCGAGTGCCATAAGAGTGTCCTCATGGAACTCGAATATGTTTGTGGTTAACAAATGTATTTCTTTCTTAAACTCGTCGTAAACTCCGTTGAACTCAGTTTTCAGATACACTGAAATCTGCATAGCGTTCTTGTAATACTCAGCTAGATGGAAAATTTGTTTGATCTCCTTTAGGGCAATGGATTATTATTTTTCATCCCTCTTGGATCTATCTTGGGTGACATCAGAGAGGGATTTTCCAATGCCAATTAGTTCATATGCACGAGCATCTACCATGTTGAATAAGCTTTCCTATGTGGTTACTAAGATGGAGTGATCCAAGGTGATCCTTCTCTTTTTCCCCGTCCTTTGAACGATGGCCTTTCTCTTTTGATCACAGGAGATAGAATAGAGGTCCTCTACCTCATCTACCGGGTCTAGTATCTGTTGATCACCCTAGGTGAAGTTGTTTCTTAGGCTTCCTACAGCGTATATTTGTTCTAGAGGGGGCTCTCAAACTTCCTTGTTCAACCTTGCGGATCCAACCTCTACTTGTTGTTCATCGGCAGTTTGAGTGTTGGGTAGAGTAGAGACGTCATGTATAGACTTATCACTTACTTGCTTGTCGGACGTAGAAATACTAACTTCCTTTTGTGGAGGTTCATCACTCAGGCCTGTGTCTGTTTCTAGTTCATCAGACTCCCTTGTGTCAAGGTCACCTTCAGCTTCTATTTCCTTTTGTGGGACCTCCTTGTCATGACCTTCGGGCCCAGGGGAAGAGACCTTTTCGAGACCTGGAGAAAGAGTTTTTTCGGGGCCTTCTTCTTCTTGAACATGTATCAAGGTACCACGAGAGGGTTATGGGCTCTCTTCATCGCTATTTATATGTATAAGTCTGATTAAGGGATTGGGTGCTTGTGTTTCTATCGACACCCAACCCGTCTCTGGTTGAGTCATTTCTCTTTCTAGGGGGTCGACTGATGATGTCATGGATTCAAGATTGCCTGACCCATTGGTGTTATTGAGACCTGTGAGACCAGGATCACTTGTCTCTGTTGGGATGCTTTTGACAATGATTGAAATCGTGGGTCTTATGACAAGGTACGAGTCATCTTGCATCTTCTTCATTAGTAGTTGGGTTTGCTGGTGTAAAAGTGTGCCTCTCTCCTGTATAGTTTGGTCTTTAGGGGGATCTTCAATTCATACCCAAGATTCCTGATTTGCTCCCACAGGTTCAACGTCTTCTTGGGAATCTCTTATTTATTCATCCAACTCATATGTTGTTCCCTCTTCGAGGCATTGGCTAATTCCTTGAACCGCCTACTTCAAATAAGTTTCCTTTTCTTCGAAGTTCATAGATTTAAACCTGGTTCCCCTCAGATCAACCTTCCTGGATGTCACCTCATCCTAGTCTTGATCATTCTCTGTAAAAATGTGATATTCAAACCGGTCATGGGAATAGGGCCAATAGGACGATATATGTGACACGTGTGGTAGGACTAATCCTTTGGGATCATGCTTGCGAAATTGGCCATTTTGGAACCAAAATTCCAACTGACCTAGCCCAAGTTGTTTAGCATGAGCGATGTCCTTGACCATGTAGAAGTCGATATGGAAGCCATATGGTATGAAAGCCCGCTTCTTATCTTTTACTAAAGTCGCATTGTATCCTTATAGGATGGTTTGATAGCAGATTTCACCTAGTACTAACCGGTCGAGAATATAAATGGGAAATAAGTGGGGTGCTCCTATGGCACCAAAAATCCTAATGTAGGTTTCTCGGTCATCTAAATACCAGTGACCAATTTTGGCTACAACCTTCTTTGCTTTAGCTGACAATCTAGGTCATTCTTTCCTGAAGAGAAAGAAGTAAATGTGTGCAATAAACTGATCACAGATAACAACATAGGATTTCTTGTACTTGTTTTCCCATAGGATGTCGAAGTACACATGGACTGCGAGCTCTAAAGGGTGCCAACTGATATTCATTCCAACAAAAGTGTTTCTGGAATAGACGACGTCTATTAGATACGAGGCCATGTAGAAGGTCAGGGTCTCTCCCTCCTTCAGCGCCTGAGCCTGTTCTATGCAGGTGCTCAATTGTTTGGAGATGATAGCACTCCAATTGAAACTTGTGCCTAAAATGGTGAATGTAAAATCTAGAGGCATCCAAGATTCTGAGAACCAGGAGCAGTCCTTCTCTCCATGCAATCTACAGAGAAGATCCATGAGATAGATGTATGGTTCCCTAAGATTGGTCGTTTGAGTACCAGCCGACAGTCTGATTTATAAACTTTTTATCTTCCCTCCATCAAGACACCATGATTTTTTTGGTATCATGCGATGAATAGAAACCCAGAACGAAATCATTGTTCAAATTTTCTTCATGCTCATTGATTTTATATTATCTCTGAACCTTTGACGGTAGGAAATCCCCGACGCATTCACCGTTATCATCATTAATCAAACACTTATGTGCATTGGTGTTGTCAATAAGCCACTTTAGGAGCTCAATGCAAGAAAACACCGAAGACCAGCTTACCACCATGTGTAGATAAGCCTTGTGAATATTTGGGAGGACCTCTTCATCAAGCTTCCTAGTATCAGGATCACTGTGCGAGGTATATTTGAGGGGTTCTTCCTTCTTGATTTTCTTGAAGACTTATTTCTAGTGAGGAAATGTTGTCTTTGCTCCAACATTCACCTCTATATCTCCAAAGGCTGGGTATTGGACAAAGGGATCCTTGGTAATATCCTTAATGATGGAAACCGGCTTGGGATCGAACTCTAATTTTCTTGCAGCTGCAGGGGAAGATCCCTCTCCTACTTTTGCTTCTTGTAGCTTGGGCACTTTTGGCAATTTCCTGGCGGAAGGCTTCTTTAGAGGCATTATTCCTACAATGAAGACCACCCTTTAAATGTGTATACAGAGAAACGTTGGGTGAATATATATAATAAAATAAATGTAAAACCATAACCGGATCCATACCTGTAATGTTTTCTAAGATAATTGTTTAATACTCATTGGACTTTGGAAACCTTCTCTGGACTTGATAGCTTCATTCTCCCATCTGTTGTGAATTACTTTCTATGTATAATGGGATCATACATAATGAATTGAACATAACACAACTGGGGGAATACTATCAGTCATGTCAATCAGTTAATATGGGTAATGAATGTGAATTTCAAAATAAACAAATTATCAGATCTTTGCGGGTAGATCCTAACTGGTTGACAGCGGAGGTGCAAATGGAGGTGCATTGTATCAATGAGTTTAACGGTTCCTTTTGATTCATGCACGAGTTATCAACTAATGAACGATCATAGAATTAACTGATATCTTTGAATGCGACGTACTTGAAAATGTCTCGTCATGTCACATCACTCCGACGTGAAGATCGGGGATCGACTATTATTAGAGTGTAGACTAATATTGCTATTTTCTTGATAACACTCCTGACGCCAATGTTATTGGGCATCGATGATCGGGGTGTCATTCTTCCTTTTGTGGGGCACGTACCCTTACATATTTTTTCCAAAGCCAAAAGGATCGGCCTTCAACAAAATCCCCACCACAACTTTATTTGTAGGAAATAAATGTTCTCATCGGCTGATGCCGATGAAAGTTAGCACTCGACTATCCTTACTTTCAAAATGATTTTTTCCACCTCAATTTTTTGCCAATGTCAAACTTCTCTTTGTGAGTTGGGGAAGGTCTGGGTCACCGATTAATTGTTAAGTCTCTTTAGATTCAATTGAACTTTAAATAACACGTGAAATACATAAGACAAATGAAGTGTCAGTTTCATGCCCAGGCAAAAAACAGTCAAACATAAAAAACAAAGGGTGGTACCCAAAAGGAAATGGTCACGAAACTTTTAGGGTGTGTTGAGTACTCAACAATATTATCACTTTCAAAAATCAACAAGGTTACTAGTAAATGTACCACATTGTTGATCTGACTACATAGAAACAATGACGTCAAGTGGAAAAACATGGAGAATTTTAATAATTAAACCATTTTAACTATTAGGGGGCATAATTATTTCCTTTTTTAAGTCATTTCTTAAGGTTCTCTATTTTGTAATAGTCATCAATGTATGTTCATTGGTGAGTTGAATATTGGATGATATTTGGTCACTGTGTGACTACTTTGGTGGTCTAACAGGTGCCCCCTGATGTATTGAGGTTAGGAGAACAACGTATGGCTGAAATACATCAACTATTTTCATTATATCACTAGAAAAGAGGGAGAGAGAGGACCACAAAAGACATTGCCAGAAGAAGGAGAGGGAGGGGAACCACCTACAATAAAGCATTAGTAGTCACCAAAAATGTGGAACTTCCTTATAATTTAGGCATACCCATGCTGGAGCGAGGAATGATTCTATTGAGATGTCTCTTGTATGATACTAAAAAGGTATAATAACATGGTGCTAGCTTTTGAACATGCTAAGTAATACACATTATCATGCAACATAACTTCCTATAGCATCATTGTGTGGGAACAAGTACTAGGAGAGTTGAGGTCTTAGACAATATGCAGATTGGTCAACAATGAAAAGGCAATGGCACCAACCATAACAAATCAGTCTTTAATAATAATATTCAACATCGCCACATAGTACGACTCATCATCGTGTGAATAAATGATTTAAATTAGAGCATGGGGGAAACTTATCAATTAACAATCAATAACAAAAATCACTATGGACCGGGAGGAGACCTATCGATGAGGATAATGGGTACCAATTTGTTGATAATATGGTAGATGCGAGAGGTATTAACCTCCATGTGTAACCTTTGGCTAGAATAGAATATTCCAGAAGCAAGAGAAACCCTAAACATATATGTAAAAACCCTAGAAGACAAGTCGACTTAGTAAAATAATTAATATTATAGTATTACCCTCCAAAAAGATAAGTCGACCTAGACAGGTGACAAGGAGCACTATAAATAAAGGTCTCTTGAGCTCATTTGTATGGACTCACCTCACTCACTCTCTCAAGTATAGTGCAAGTTTGGAGCTGCAGTTGCAAGAATGGAAGGGGAATCCTCTGGGGTGATTATTGGTCTCTCTCTCTAGCACTATCTAGCTTAAGATATTCCCCTTACCTTCTAGTATATCTTGGTTCTATTCTTGGTGACATTCTTGGTGGTATTCTGATATTCTTCATGGTATTCTTGGTAAGTGAAACTGAAACTGCTGCAACTGATTATTGTTCTTGTTTTGTGGCTTTGGAACTTTCTATCTAGTGAGCTATCTTTGGAGAAAGATGCACACTCTTGGTTATCTGTTGGTTCTAGTGCTACTTCCAGAATCATTTTATCTAGCAAAGGTTATGGTGCTCAAGGGTTGTTGTGTGCCTATGGTTGGGTGAAATTAGTGATATTTTTTATGGTAAAACGAGCACATCAAATATTTTAACACAAGGTACATGTACGATTCTCCTAAGTGTGAACAAATGTGTTGAAGTCGAACACGAGAGAAACCATCCATTCATGAGCCAATGAGGGTGGATCACTTTTGAATGAAAGGAAACTTATTAAAGGTAAAGTTAGGTCCAAAGGTACTATATACCCCTAAGTCTAACTCTCGAAGTAGATTGTGCTATGGTCAATAATAGAAAACTCATCTAATCAGTAAAGACAATGGTGATTCCTTCCAATCAAAAGCAAGGGAAAATCATAATAGTATGACTATAACCACAGCACTAAATATATACTTGAATTGAGGAATTACAAGATAATGAGTAACAAAGACTTCCCTTGACATCAAATATATAGTTGGTTGGTGTGGGTAGGGGCACAAACAACAAGATCATGGATAGTTAAATCAATGGGAGATAGACTCAAGTTGTGCTAATTGCATTGATAATCAAGTATATCAATGAAAAGGGTTTTGACACAAGTAGTAGTGATGAACAAAACTTAAGACCATGATGACTCAATTGTCGACAATAGACTAAAATGAAAATGTTGTAATTAAGGGAAATATTGATAGATGTCCATTTCATACTCATAAAAAACATAGTGATTATCCTACTCCCCTTTTTTGGTTTTTGGTGTTTTATGATGTTTTTGTTTTTTGTAACAAATGGTAAAAAGAATCAATAAATCATAGATGGTACATAGAGGACTTGAGTTCATGTATGTAAGTGATTGGTTCCATAGGGAACAAAATGACAACAATAAGAAGTACAAAAAAATATTTCACAAACCCAAGGGGTTAGCTCAACTAGTTGTTACCATTGTTGGGGATTTTGATAGTTTCATGCCAATAGGTTCCTAGTCGAATCCCCTATGTTATATGCACTAAGATACACCAATGGTTTTACTAGATATTCCATCCACGAATGTGGGGAAGTATCTACCAGGTTCCTAGCAAATGTTTCCTTGGAAAAACAGAAATAAAATGGGCCACAAAATTAGGGAACATCCAAATATGTGCCTCAACTAATGGTGATGGTTTATAAATAGGTGTTATGGTAAATACCAAGAGAAGCAAGTGAAAAAAATAGGCCAAATAAATGGATCAAATATTTTGTGGAAATGGCCAAAAAGAGATGAGAAAGGGGAACATGGTTCATAATGCACATTCAATCTAAATGGGCTCTTGGTATTTCAAAAAATTATTTGGATGGGGCCATAATCAAAGTGGTACTATAAAAATGAAAACCATCATAAGAAATATCAATCATTTTATGCATGCATAGGTAAAGAAGCATAAATGGATAACATACCAATGTCCAATGGGGTGGATACCATGGAAAATTCAATACCAAAAGGTTTAGATGCAATGTTGTAGAGGGAAATCCCAGTCCTATATGTCAATTCAAACATATATTTTACCGATACAACCAAGATGAAGAGAATGGACCAATGACACCAAAAAATTTAGTCCAAGCTATTGTATCTATGAAAAAACCACTTAAATTACTTGTCAAATATTGTGTGAGCTATAAAGATTGGAAGAATTGTTAAATAGGATCTAAGACTTATGCTTAGTGGAGGAGAGATTACACAAATGGTGGAAATGGTTACACAAGACATTTTCGAAGGAGGGGATGAAGGTAGTGGGATCAACGATGGAAATTTCCCACCCATGAAGGGAGTCAATGGGAGAGAAAGGATAGAGGTCATCCCATGGACTGTTTAGGATGGTCAGGGATTCTATGAATTAGTCATTGGTAGAAAGATAATGGAAAAAGAGGGATGCAGATGAGAGTGAAAAATCTTGCATGGGGAGGAGGATGACTTCAACATTCTCATAGGCCAAGAGAAAAAAGGGTAGACCTCCTATATAGAAAACATGAAGGGGGTGTGATCGTTCCTATGGGATAAGAAAAATAAAAAAACATTCTAGTAGAAGGAAATGGAATTGTGTTCCATAATTCCCAAGGGTGTGGAAGTAAAGGCATGTCGACAAGGGAAGGGGAAATGTGTTCTAGTAATTCTAAATATATGGGGACAATTGCAATGTGAAGCGCACTCCAGTACAAGCATAGAGAAACAAACTAATTAAAAAAAGTACTCTGACAAAGGGAAGGGGAAAATATCTCCTTAATTCCTAACATTATAGAGGAAAACTAATGGAAAGGGTACTTGGTGAAGGAAAATGAAAGCTTAGTGAAAGCACTCAAACAAAGGAAAATTGAGGCCAAGTGAAACAACTCCAGCAAAGCACACAAACAAAGGAAGGGGGAATGTGTTCTAGTGCTTCTAAAGGCACCAGATTAAGGGCATGTCAACCAATGGAAAGGGGAATGGGTTCCAATGTTCCCACATATAAGGCCATGAGAGTACTCCAACAAATAAAATCAAATATGTGAAAGGAACTCTGACAAAGGTAAACAGAGGCATAGTGAAAGGAACTTCCATAAAGCTAAACAATGGAATTTCAATAGAAGAAAATGAAGGCATGGTGAAAGGCACTCTAACAAAAAAACAAAGGTAAAAATAATCTAAAATGGGTACTCTAGAAAATGGAAGGGGAATTGTGTTCATCAGACCCTAATATTACAAGCACATAATAATCTAAGTCACACTATGGAAAATGCAAAGGGAGGCTAAGTGAATCACTCTGACAAAGCCAAAAATAGAGGGTATGTTAAAGCACTTTGGTGAAGGTAGATGGAGGCTAAGTGAAAGCATTACAACAAAGCTAGACAAATGTTAAATGAAAGCACCCCAATCAATGAATGGGAAATTAGTTCTACTGCTTCTGAGGCCATGGGAGTAAGAACATGTTGGTCGTGGAAGGGGAAATGTGTTATACTACTTCCAAAGGCATGAGGGCAAGGGAATGTCAATTTAGAGAAATGGAAATGTGTTCCATCATTCCTACATATAAGTGTTAGGCGAAAATATTGTCGTTTAATTCCGTTGTAGTATTTTACCAACTATTTAATTTGTCAATCCGAGGTTTGTAGGCTTAGAAAGCACACACACTGTATATGCAGGACTAAAGTAGAAGTAATCTAATCTATATTTCTGAAATGAAATTATTCTAGGAAAGCATTGAAAGACTAACTAGTAAAGAAGGAAATTAATCTAGGAAAGCAATACAACATGTGAAGAGTTGAATGACCAAAAGACATATGTGAGCTCACACAATACATCAATCTCAAATTCTATTACAAGAGTCAAATGACAAAGCATGAAAGAATAACAAAGCTAAGAATCAAATATAAGAATCCCCTTCTCTTCATTACAAGACTAAATTATAATTACATGATCTCTAACTCTCCAAGCTAATCTCCTATGAATAGCATGATCCCCCTCATGAAGAGAGAACACTCTCTTATATACATGAGAGTCTTGAAGAGTGTCATAATTACAGATCCACTATTCTCTCAACCATTTTCAACTATTTTCCTATTATTAGAAGATATGATCACTTCAAATCCTCCACACATCTCTCACATATCTTAGATAAGATATGCCATCCAAATCTTCCATGATCTTCTCCTTTGAATATTCTTGAATGATTGTCCCAAATATTCTTCAAATCTTCAAAGCTTGAAGATGAAATTCGAATTTGAGGCTAGGTGGTAATATTTGACTTTGTTAAAATCTTCACATATACCTGCACACACCATCAAACTCATCCAACCTTGATATATAATGAAAATATGTTGTTTTTCTAATATTTAATCACAAATTCACTTATAATACTAAAATAGATACAATGGAAAATAATAAGGAGACACCCAAGTATCATTATGGAAATGGTATGATAGAAGGTTAACGGGATGATGAAATGTAAGGAATAGTGAAGGAAAAAGAGGATATAAATGTGGCATTTCTGAGGCCCAACATGCCCCCCAACTCAACTTGTTGCATGTCCTCATGCAACCATGCACGGATCTTCTTAAGAACTTTTGGCATTTAAACTATGGCTTTGATTGATGATGTCCTTTTAACAATGAATATTTCCAAGATTTGAAATACAGGAGTAGCAACATGTAAAATACATGTGTAACAACATGTAATATATGTGTAACAGCATGTGAAATATATGTAACAACATGTGAAATTTTCTTATGGTTGGTTCTTGTGTGACAACCATAAATACAAAAGATGTTGGTTCTTGTGTTAACAACATTCATTTCACTTATTTATTTTCTTGCTGCAATAATTTAGCCATATACTCAGTGGAAATAATAAACTATCAATGTGCATAAGAAAGCATCACTGTGTATAAGAAAGCCTTTTCTTTATCTTTATGAATCATGCCAATATGTGTAGCAATCAAAATGCAACAAAGTGTTTGCTCGAAAAGAAATGTTAGTGAATCATAAATGGAATTATGAGATGGTAAAATGGA
>SNQJ01S0031703.1:22690-51046 GCA_010110895.2 Picea sitchensis
TGATAATATTCACAATCTATCTTGACAAAGGAAAAACTCAAAGACACTCCAACCAAGCTAATAATTCCAAGACAAATCCAACTTATCCCTTCTCCATGAGAGCTCCTCTCCTTTTATAAGTTGAAGAGGATAAGGTGATGAGGTTAGGATGATCCAATTAAATCATGAAAGTGAGTAAGATCCAAACCATTCGGATGGCACCTCACCATGGAAGTTTCTCCTTCTAGAAGATTTGAAAAAACGCTCGTTTTTCCCACGTGTAAGCATTCTTGCACCCTTCTTATAGAGCAGACTGTGAACTCCTTGCAAACTAGATATGATGCATCTTGTGAGAATCATGCATTCTTGCACCCTAGCTATAATGCAGCCTACGAACTTCCTTTTTTATAGGGTTTTAACAAAGGAAAATGCAACTTCTTTTCTCAGGAAAAGTTCTTCTCCCTTCCTTCTTCAAGAACTTGGGCCACTGACCCCTCCGAAGGAAACAAATAGGTTGACATCAGTAACGATCATAGGGATGACTAAAATAATGTGTAACAAGAACCATTCCATCTTAAACACTGTAGAGTCTAATTGGGCCTCAGTGGCGGGTTTGGTTCCTACTGTTGAGTCAAGGGATTTAGGTCCCATCAAAAAATACCACACATGCATTTGCACCCATTCTGACCTCATATGGTCTTACTTAGGTTGGTCATCACAGAAGATCATCCTAGGATGGTTGTGACCCTCATTGAGATCCCCACCTAAAATATTAATGCACCAAAAAGAACATAAATAAAGTGTTCGGGGTATGGTTTGATAACATACGTTTTATGCATCATTGTGCTACTTTATTACAAAGAGATTCACTATTTCACTTTCTCCACTTGCTTGGGAGGATTTCCATGCATCAAAATCACACTAATTTCTTAAGAAAGAAAAGATAAGTGGCTTAAAAGGTTAAGCTCAATGAAGAGGTGGATCGAGGAATCATTTTGTCATTGTTGTCGGTATCCCCATTATAATCATCTTCCACTTAATAAAATATTGTTCTTGCACCCCCTATTATAGCAAGATTTTCCTCACCCTATGCAATCTTGCATACAAGGCCTTTTTCCATTTCCCTATGCAGACTTTTCATCCCTTTTTACAAATCCCAGAGCTAAAAATACATTTTTTTCCACATATATGCACCTTGCCTACTATACAACATGTGTATACATAGGTTGCACAACTACATCCCACGTACATCAAGAAATGTGCCCAAAATTTCAAAATGGTGTCGGGTTTCCATGTCACGATAAGAGATCAATGATCCTTGGCCTTCCATATACTGGAAATGTTCTGGCTTGGCCCTTCAGTTCCATTTGAAGGATATAAATGGGCCAATTCCAAGCTATGGAAAGGAGGAGAAAGAATTCAACTTTGAGAGAAAAGTTACTCTGGAGGAATTATTCACTTCACACCGAGTCTGCATCCCTTTATCCTTTAAGTTTGAACACAATGTTCATCCCCCAAGCTCTTACCTTATTTCTTGAGAACTTAATTGTCTCTCTTCTATGAGCTTACATTTGGTGGAGGATTGAAGTGGTGGAGGCCCAGCTGGAAGGAACTTGCCCAGCTGGAAGGAACTTAGTTTCTCGGTTCCGAATCGTGCAGACACGGAAGTCTATAACTTTTTCACTTCTGCTGATCATATATTAATAGAAATACTCTTTTCCCATCCAATTGATATATTGCAAATATTTGAATTATTATTTCATGGGTGTATTTGTTATGTATATTAATGGATTATTCTATTGAATGTGATAACATCATATATTATCACCATATGTTTGCTTTGCTTGGTTGTTGAGGACTAGTTGCAGGTATATTGCTTTGGGTCAAGTGCTCAATGGTGGGATTCATTGAACATCTGGATGAGGTAGGCATTTTGTCTTGTATTTCTAGCATATTTGTTTATATAGCATACTTGAGAATAGATTTGATTTCTGCAGTCATTGTTGTCTATTGTGGTTTGCCCCTAGCCATAGAAAGATTTTCCTCTTAACAGAATTGGTGACCATACTGGGGAGTGAATATTCTTTCTTGAGGTTTGGAGTGTTTTTCTCCTTATATTTCTCTTGTTCCTATTGCATTTATTATCGTATCAGTGCTTGACAACCTTTGTTCACTCTGGGTCTGAGTCTTTCAACCTTCTCCTTTGCCTAACTATGTTTTTGAAACATATATGTGGGTTTTTGCTTGACAGTCACATATATACGCGTGTTGTCCTTCTGCAAGATACGTACATACACGTTGTTCTCTTGAAAATTCATGTACATTAACCTTTTTTGCTTGTTTTCTGGGTTTGGTGGTTTCTCAGTAGCTTTTGATGATTGTTCAGTCTTCTTGGGTCTCTGTAGTGACTGTTAAGTGTCTGTGCGATGACAGGAAACCTATCTTTGGTTGAATTTTTGGGCAGAGTCTTTCTCATCATATTTTCATTTTGATTATCCTTGTACATAGGGTGGATTCAAACACCTAAGCCATCCACATAGGTATTTTGGTTGGCACATGTGTTTAAGGTAAGGATTTTGATGGATTTAGTAATTGTATCTAGAAAAACTATAAATTTTGTGTTAGCTTTTGAGGTTACTTTGAAAGTGTTTACACTATGCTTGGGGGTGCTTCATGTGATGTGTGGTGCATGGAGTATGGATGATCGAGGGGGATACTGGTGGTAACTCACCCAATTCACTAATTCATAATGTTTCTACATCTTGGTAGTATTTCTACAATTTTTCAGGTCCCAAATTTCCAGGGCCGTTTTAAGGCCCTAAACGATGTTTTTTGGTGTGGTAGCACCTAACATGTAGGAAAAGGTAGATGCTAGGTCAAACAAATTGTGTATTCCTCATCTACCGTGCCTAACATGTACGAAAAGGTAGATGTTAGGTTGAACAAAATGTGTATTCCTTAGCTAGACCTTTCTGACGATGTACTGAACACTTCAAACGAAGATCATATGCAAAAATTACGCCCATGGGAAGTTGACGTATCAACTAACAACATCAGGGCCCACAAACCTTTTGCAGTTTCATCTTTTGGGGTTAGGGATTTATATTTTTAAGGTTTTATCATTGATGGTTGGCCTTTTTGGCCTCTTTGTAATCAACTTCTTGTGAATGAGCGTAGCCGATACATCTCTCCCTTCAGAGATAAGCTACCACCATTCTAGCTAGCTTGTGTGCTTTGCATTTTATAGTCTTTTTTATTCTAGACAATCATTATTAGAATTAGAATTTTTTTTTTATTACTGTGTTCCTTGCAATATCTCTACATATTTCCTTATTATATATCTATTATATCTCTTCCTTCATGTCGTTCTCAATATAATCTGGATCAGTGGTATCCAAGATATCTACTCTTTATTGTTTCTATGTGCATGTCCCTGATGAGGTTAGGCTACTGAGAGTTGGGTCTTGAACTAGTTGAGCTTGGGGAAGAATGTTTCCGCCGACCCAGGAAGCCTCCTATGGTAAAAGAAAAGAGAGACAACAGAGCAGGAGATCCTATCAAACTGTTGCTTGAGGAATCCCTCGCATAAAAAAGGAACGAGATGATGCTTAATTGTTTCTAGATCCTTCAATAGTTACCAACAAAAATAGAGGAACCATCAACCAGTAGTCACTTCGGAGGTGCGATTCCCTTTAAGTTACAAGTTAACTTTGATATTACTTTTTTTGAAGGCCAAATAGATTCCAACACTTTGGAAAAATGTTAAGTCTGCTAGAGGGTTATTTCTCAGTCCAAAAGTTTTCCAATAGCGAAAAAATCACCTTCACCCTCCTTAAGTCCCTTCCCCATGTCAAATATTTGTGGGAGACTTAGTGTGAGAAACATGGTGAAGATGAGTCTACAATGTTTGGGCCAAGACCCACTTGGGAAGATTTTTTTTATGCCTTCAAGGATCAATAGTACCATGTTGGAAACTATTATGAATAGTACACAAAATGAACAACTCTACATCAAGAGGGAGACCAGACGATGCCAGAGTACACCAACATATTCCATACCTTGCACACAAAGTTGGGTATTAAATATTGTGAGAAACACCTAGTTATGAAGTACCACAATGGCCTACATAGGTACATCCAGAAAAATATGGATTTTTTGGACATCTCCTCACTCAGAGCCACTTACCGATATGTTGTCAAGATTGAGTGGAAGTTCAAGAAAAAGAATAAGTGGGACTTCGGTTCTACAAACCCATCACAACAAAAGCACTGTAAAGGTGTCTCTAACTCCTAGAGAAAAGGGAAAAACAAGGATGGTTAGCCCCAGGACAACCAACCCAAGCCACCAACAAACAAGGGTAATGGGAAGCCAAAGAAGGAAGCTGGAAAGTGGTGCAAGTTCCTTGGCACAATATTGATGAATGTCACTCCAAACAGTCATTGTGGCTGAGACAAAAGCCTTAGGGTCATATGTTGACTCAAAATCTGATTCAGAATAGAAAAGGAAAAATGAATCATTGACGTAGAACCCAGTGTCACCATCAGTACCACAAAATTCCACCCAGATAAACCAAAGAAGCCTGAATAAGGGGAGTTTATCTTCCACTCACAAATGTGGGTGAAGGGGACCCCACTCCATTTCATTGTTAACAATGGTAGACAAAATAACCTAATATCAACAGAGGTTGTCAACAGGTTGAACCTAACAATGATGCCACATCCTCAACCAAACACCATTGGTTGGCTCATCCAAGGACAAGACATCCACGTCAGCCAACAATGTCGCCTACACTACGACATCAAACCCTTCAAATATGACGTATTGTGTGACATTTCCCTTATTGAATTTTGTTCAATGTTTTATTAGGATAACCATATATGTGGAAGTGTCATGTTGTTTATGAATCTAGAGCCCCATAGTTTCATTATTACTTTAGGAGGTCATCTCTACAAGGTAATGGAGGCAATCCCAACTATTGTGGTCTCTTTGATATCCGTGAAGCAATGTAGAAAGGTGGTCTCTTAGACTAGGAGATTTGTCCTCTTTATGGTTCAGTCAAAATGTGAATGGAAGGTCACTGCAGCTACCAAAACCTTTGCATGGGTTCTCTCTACACAACAGAAACAAGTGGACAAGATAGTAGAAGAGCACAAATACATATTTTCCTCACCTACTGGGGTGCCTTTGCACTATTAGGTAAAGAACTCAATTTATTCAACACCTGGTGCTCCTCTTCCTAATGAACCTATATACAAACATTATATTATGTAGTATGAATAAATCAAATGCTAGATCCAAGAACTAATTCTAAACAACCACAACAAACCAATCTCCTCACCTTGCAGGATCCCAATTTTTCTAGTACAAAAGAAGGATGGGATATGTCAACTTTGTATTGATTACAGAGCCCTGAACAAGATCACTTTCAAGAACCGGTACCCAATCCCCCAAATTTATGGTCTTCTATATCAACTCAAGGGAGCCAAATATTTTAGTAAGATTGATGTGAATTCAGGCTACCACCATGTGTCTATTAAGCTAACTGATGTATGGAAGGTAACTTTCAAGTCTAGAGAAGGTATCTTGAAGTGGTTGGTCATGCCTTTTGGCTTGAATAATGGCCCGACCACATTCATGCGAATGATGGATGATATATTTCATCCATTCACAAAATCCTTTTTGGTCGTATATATTGATGACATCCTCATCTTTAACAAAACTTGGGAGGAACATTTGAAGCACATTCAATAGGCCTTGGGCACCCTGCGACAACACAAGTTATATTCCAATTTGGAGAAGTTTTCCTTCGACATGCAGATAATACAATATTTTGGATACATCATGGATGAGTAGGGTGTGCATGTGGATCCAACAAAGATCCAAGTCATCCATGATTGGCTAGCCTTGAAGACATTGACTGATCTTTGCAGCTTCTTGGGCCTTGGCAACTTCTACTGTAGGTTTGTGTTGGGTTTTTCACATATCAATTGGGCCCTAAGCTAGGTGACGAAGGGTGGAGCGAAGGAAAAGATTTTTGGGTTGCATCCCAATAGAAATATTTCAAGGATTTGAAACTTCACCTCTTCTGAGCATGAATCCTTATTATTCCATACCTACAACAACCATTTGAGATTGACATAGATGCTTCAAATTATGATATTGGTGTAGTCCTCAATTAGCATGGGAATCTAGTGGCCTATCAAAGTGAAACACTATATGATGTTATTCGCAGATACCCCACCTATGAAAAATAGATGTACTCCATTCTGTAGGCATGTCGAAAGTGGAAGCATTTCATTCTGGAGAAAGAAACGATCATCCACACTAATCGTAGGCCTCTACAATTCATGTAGATAGAAGGAAAGATACATAATGATCACCATTAGAAGTGGTCCATGTAACTACACCAATTCCACTTGAACATCAAGTACAAGAAGGGAAACACCAACCATGTCACAAATTTCCTTAGTCAACCCCTATTTTTGATGCTAAGAAAATTTCTTAACTCTTGTGGGAAAGAGACATTCAGGTGGCCACAATTATACAAAAGTCACTCTAAACTTTCTTCTACTTATTAGACATTGAGTGCAAGAAAACCAATTCCATACTTTCATATCTAGGATGGACTGCTATTCCACCTAAGCCATCTTTGTGTTCCTTCAAGCAAGTGTGCAAAGCTTATTTGGGAACCTCATTACAGTCGAACAACATGACACTTTGGTGTGGACAAAATAGTGGCAGTACTACAAAAGCATTTTTATTGTATAAACTTCGATAAGATGTTTGCAAGTACATCATATCCTGCACTTCATGCACCATTTCTAAGCCTTCCATCAATAAATAGGGGCTACACACCCTTCTTCCTACTCCATATGCGCCTTGGGAGTCCATCTCCATGGATTACATGTTAGGTCTGCCTCCAACCACGCATGAGAATGACTATGTATTCATGGTCATTGATCAATTCACTAAGATGGTATTTTTGACATCCTGGAAGAAGAGCATCACAACTAATGTCACTGCAAATATCTTATTTGAACATGTTTGGGTTCATTTTGGGCTCCCATAGACCATTATTTTAGATCGAGAGAGTAGGTTCCTGAGTAATTTTTGGCCCAACCTATGGTCCATGATGGACACCAAGCTGACCAAATCAACTTCCTTCCACCCACAGATTGATGGACAAATAGAGGTAGTCAACAAAATGATTGTCCATATCATGAGGATGTACAATTCCAAACATCCATGCACATGGGATGAGAGCTTCCTTATGTTCAACATAGATACAATAGATCCATCCACATCTCTATTGGCCACGACGCTTTTCAGGTGTGCTTAGGGTTCCAACCATTGCCCCCCATTGATGTAGCTCTTCCCATTGAAACTACAAAGGAAGAGTCCTCCCATGCTCAGAATGAGGCTGATCAAGTAACCAAATTTGTTGAGTCAATAAAAAGGGTTCATGATATTTTCTAGAAATCCAATGGCAGGTACAAGCATTACCACGATTAGCATCGGGTAACACACAAGTTTTAGGTGGGAAATAAGGTATGGTTGCATTTGCAGAAAGAGCATGTCATAAGACCCCATTAGAAGATAATCCCACTCGAATATGGGCCTTAAACCATCACCAAGGCTATGGATGAGAATTATTTTGAATTAAGTATTCCTCCTTTCCTTGTCTTGCACTCGGTATTTATTGTGGAACTGCTTCGACCATATTTTCTACCTCTTCTGGACACTTTGAACGTGTCTGGGCACTTGGCCACTACAAAAATAAATCTTGGCTTCATTGGAGAGGTGACAGTTGATCAGATCATGGACACCAAGATGAAGGGCACCCACCAACAAAACATCCAACTCTATCGGGTCATCAACGTAGGGAAATTTATTCACTAGGGAAAGTGGCTCACCAAGAGTTAGATTCAATAAAAGTTTCCCTGTGTGATGGAGGAAATTGATGCAATTTGTTTTGGCACAACAATGTATAACATGTAGACAAATGTAGATGATAGGCTGAATGAAATGTTTATTGCTTGGTGTTGGCATCACTACATGTTTTTTCTTTTTTGAAAGACAAATAACACCTCCTGTAGTTGTCATCACCTCACCCTGTAAATATCACTATCTGAGGGTGATTGTTGGGTTATAAAAAATATATTCGATTATTCTCATTTTATTTTTATCTTGTTTTTTCATGCTTGATTCATGACTGTAAGCATGAATCAAGCATGAAAATTTGATTTTGCATTATAATTCTATCCAAGGCTTGGTTTTTAAAGATCAATGGGCTTACATCTACCGCATTTTAATGATTTTTCTGAGCTTATCATATACCAATGAAATACTTATGTTGAGTTTCTCTTGGATTGTAAGCTAATCTTTTGGATCCTTTGTAAATATACCAAAAATAAATTTGCTTTTGGTTTGTAAAAACTTACCCATTACTAACCTTTGCAAAATGAGTATATGTTGGATCATGTTGTCATTGATGCCAATGGTTTGTCATTGATGCCAATGGTTTGATTACTTGGGAGATTGTACAATGAATGGTTTGTCATTGATGCCACTGGTTTGATTACTTGGGAGATTGTTGACTACATATGTCATTGATGTGTTTGGTTTGATTGATGTCATTATTGGTTGATGTCAAGTAATTGATTGATATGATTCCTTTGATGAGAATGTTATATGTCCAAGTGGAAACCAATCGATGCAAAGGTAAACAAATGGATGAACTCCAAGTGGTCCCTTTATGGTGAAAGCTCTCACGGAAGACGCTCCATGGATTGAGTTATCCTAGAAGGAATGAAGCTGGAGGACCCATGATCTCATTATTATTGTCTTATCATGATTGATAAGGTGTACAAAATGGATGAACCCAGTGCCCCCTTTATGGTGAAATCCCTCAATGGAAGACGCTTTTTATGGATTGAGTTATCCTAGAAGAACAGTTTGAGGACCCATTCTTGTGGGCTATGAGGAATAACAGATGAAGATCAAGGAAATTGTTGGTAAAACTATTCTAGATGGATAGTGCTTGTCATGCCATTGGTATGTGGAATGTCACATAACTCCTCCTCCCCGGGTTTGAGAGTTATGGCTTTTAATGGGTTGAAGGACCCTCATTGAAGGCTTGAAGCCCCAGTCACAGCTCAAAGTGACCTAAAAGAAGAAATGATAAAATAAGGTGACAAAACTGGAAGAAGGAATATTTATGGAAAGTGAGCAACCCTAAAATAAGGAAAATAGGTTGCAACTCGGAAATGGGTTAATATTATTTATTCAAGGTGGATTATTTAAATAATCAAGAGAAGTGGACAAAATCAAGAAATGATAAAGTAAGGTGGACAAAATCAAGAAGGAAATATTTCATGGCGTAGTTAACCCTAAAACAAGGAAAAAATAGGTTAAGGGACCTATAAATGGGTTAATATTATTTCAATAATAATTTTAATGGAGAAATTAAAGTGGACCCAACCCCAAAATAAGCGGAAAGTAAATAAGTGACCTAGAAGATGTTTTTAAGGAAGCTACTTGGAGAGTATAAATAAGAGGCAAAGGCTCTCTCATTTGAATCACACTCTGAGAACATTGAATATCCATATGTCCCAGGCTTCCACCAATGATATCTTAGCCGAAATCGAGGAAAATTTTAGTTAGAAAAGAAGGTCAATGCAAGGGAAGGGTAAATCTTTGAAGGTGCTTTCATGGCATGTTATTTTCGTGTCATCTCACCATTTTCGCTTATATAACGTTTTTCTATAATGATTCAGATCCTGAAATTACTATGAAAGTGAGGAAACATATTCAAGTATCTTGGTTAAAAATTCAGCTTGTGGGTCGTTGTATATTGTACGCACTGCGGAAGTTAGGGTTTAGGCCACTCAAAACTAGTCAAAATCACGTGTTTCTGGTAAAAACGTCATCAACTTCTTCATAACAGATCCAAATTCTTAGTGAGACCAAAATGTGTCGGTTTGGGTAAATGCTTTAGTATTCTTTGTAATAGCTCGATCCTTTCATCAAATATTTTGGGCGGGCACTCTCTACAAGGACGCCTCTAGAATAAGCCGTAATCTCGCCAAAGGTATGCCATTTTGCTATAACTCCTCAATAGGTTCCAAGTAGTGCCACTTGGAGGAATTGAATAAACACATTGAATAACATTGTATATCAGTTTTAGCTTTATACATTACAGGCCCAAAGTTATGGGATACCGTTGGGGTTGTTGGACTAATCCAAAACTAGGTACGTGGACTAAAGAAAGTTTGATGAAAATGCTAGTCTCTATCGTGTTAAGGAAGGTTTGCAGGAATGCGGTCAGATACACCAGGTCTACAGAGCTACAAATCATACTTTGATGATGAAATTGATGAGGGCTTTTGGTTGAGGTACATGTTGAGTACATGGTGGTTGAGACAAGTAGTTGATGAGCTGGTACATACATGAGGTGTATACTTGATGATGTTGGTACATATTGATTGAGTCATTGTTGATGATTGGTTGGAAAATGATTGGTATATACTCTGGTACATGGTTGGATGCACTTTGTTTGCTAAATGTGCTGATTGATGTGTGTTGGTGCATGGTTGATGCACTTGTTTCTATGGTATAGGTTGGTGCATGGTTGATGTTTTGCTTGCGGTACGATTGATATCCGCTGAGGATTGTTGCCTCATCTCTGATGCTGAGAATGCAAGCTGGTGTCTGTATAGAGCTGGTGCTCTTGTAGAGTTAAAAATTTGGCCCATTGTTAGCCTATAAAACCCCAAGGATTGTAGTCCTAATAAAAAGAAAAATTGTGCCATACATCTTGTGTTCTTTGTGTTCATTGTGTGATGGACTTGTTGATGATATATTGGTTGATATATGTTGGTTGATATGTGCCTCACAGATAACCCTGCTATAAAATGACAACAATGGGTAATGAATAAAATGTTGAATGCTAATTGATGAGTTTTGTGCAAGAGGGAAGTTTTGGGGAAAAAGAACCCCACACTCATTCACCCCCCCCCTCTAAGTGTGGTAGGTGTGTCCAACAATATATCCATTACATGTTGTGGAAATTAAACACACCTGGATCGTACCCTGTACTTCATTTTAGCTAGCAGGTTGAATTGACATACCTCCCATTATGAGCTAGGGTCTTGAGTTATGCTCTGTACTCAAAATGTTCATTACTAGAAACACCCAAATTTCACACCCAAATTTCGTGAATGAAACCCTTATTGCTTATGTTATGGCTATGCTGGTGTGTTCCTAGTTTTGTTTCCATCATTTTAGCTCTGACTTGCCTCTTTCACTGCTACCTCCTAAGACCACAGTGATTTTGGGTCGCCCTTGTTACCATCTGCTCAAACCCTTATGGCCCCTGTCGTCCAATTTGAGCCAAATGGCTCCCAAACTTTGTTTTTGCATGATGATGTGATTGAGGATCTTAAGAGCCAGGGTTGGGATATGTTTATTAAGAAATTCCAGGGTTATAACTTGCAAGTGGCCAAAAAATTCACCCTTACATTTGATGGATGCAGAGCCAAGGTGGGTGATATTCAGTTGGAGATCACCGAAGAATTTCTCAGTGAAGCAACAGGGCTCCCTCTAACTGGTCAAAAGTGGTTTAAAAATTTGAAATTGGACGAAGTCCCATAGAGTTTGTTTGTCACCTCCAGAAAGATTCACTGCTGTGAAAAAGGTATTATGGTCTCCTTTCTTAAGGTTAGATAGCATGGTTTGTTGCAGTGTTAAGACAATTTATTATCTGTGAAGGCCATTTTGGCTTAGTTTTCCTTTACCACATACGATTGCTCATGCATTTTATTGGCTTCCATTTAAACATGTCGTTTTACCTGCTAAGGAGTTTGTATAAAATGTCAAAGAGATACAAGAAATAGAACCTAGATTCCAGCCTCTTTCACCATGGCTTGATTAAATTACTATTAGTTCATCATTTGAAAACACTGGGTGATGATTGTGACAGATTCTTAGCTCGAAATGGTTTCATAATAGAAAACCCTAATGAAACTCCCGTGATGGATAAGCCTATGATAGAAAAAACTTCTCAATTTCTCAAATGACAAGCTAGTTTTGCTGGATAAAAATCCTCGTGAAGAGGCATTACCTAATCAGTTATTATGTAAGCTACAGGATGTTAGTTCAGAACTTATTAAAACCCTTGTGCATGAACCAATTGTTTTCCTTGACCCTATTATAAAATCCAATGATAAAAACCCTCGCGAGAAGTCAAAGAAGAATCAAGAAATGATAGGGTTTAGTAATAAGAGGGTTGGGCGACTCATTTCAAGGAATCTATAAAATTGATCCAATCCTCATGTGAGCTTGATCGATTCGATCAATATCGATGAGGATTCAGACTCGGAGATTGAAAGGTTTCTAGCATAAGAAGATCTGAATTGTTTCAAACTAGATCCTAATCAACCATTCGATTATGTTGATAATCTCCCATCGTGTTTAAAAGATAACAAGGGGTTTACAGGTATTAAGCTCAGTCAAAGGCCGAAAATGGATAAGGTTGATGTTTTAGCGCCCAATTACATGCTCCCTCAATAGATCGCCCCTATTGTGCATTGTGAGGTTTGTTTGCATTGGATAGGGCAGTACTATACAGACATCGCCATTCTCCAAGCAAGGATCAAAGTTCTCACGACTCGCAGTGAGTCGCTGGAAAATGAAAACCGTGAACTCAAGGCCAATGCACAGAGACAAGTAAAGCGTCTAAAAAGGACAGGCAATATTGTTATAAAAAATGCTGACAATATAAAGGCCGTGATAAATTCTGAGATATCGTGATCCAATTTTTGTTATTAGTTAAATGGTAAGATTGATTTTTATTATAGTCATGCTTTATTTGTTGTTTTCAATTTGGATAAATTTGGATTTCAATTAAAATTTAGAAATTGTTAGTTAATAAAATATTTAACTTGCTCACATTTTGTTTTTTCAGGACAGGGTGTATCTGGTGTTGATCTTATGGGATGCAGCATGCTCGACTTAGTTGATTAGCTATCTCATTTTGTTTATTTTGTTAATAGAAGAAAACTTTCAAAAAATTTGGATATATAGTTTGATCATGAGTGGCTTTAGGCCCTCTATATTTGTAATGTTTAGATCTTTTTCAGATCTGATCCTATCTTAGAAGATAGGAGGTTTAGTTTTCATAAACTCTTTAAATACTCTATATTTTGTAAAGGAGACCATCCTGGCAGAGAGCAGAAGATGAACGAGTGATCCCAAGACTTAATGAAACAATATATATGCATTTTGTCTTTAGCCTTTTGTTGATGACGTTTTCATTCATGTTTTTGTTAATCCTAATACATTAATAGGTTTGATAGATTTAGACTTAATGATATATTATGTTTGGGATATTTATATTATAAATATTGTCTATAATTTACTGCTCTAGATATAAATACTATGATCACATCTCCAATTAGAATGATAGGATTTATCTTTGAATTTTAATTGAATGATGAAATGCATAACTTACTTTCAGATTTATCTTGTTGTAATTAAGTGCAATTATAAGATCACAGGGTTATATTTGTGTTTCCTCCTCTGCCATTAAACCAAAGCTGCCCATACACATTTTGAATTTATTTAGAACAATCATAAATTTCATTGCATATTTCTCTCTTGGATGTGGTAGTTATATGTTCTTCACTCATACAGACACTTGGATACACCTCACTAACTAACAAGCAGGTTAGTTCCTTTGTATTTCTCAATTCTGTCATTTACATATTAATGAAACCAGAATGTATGGTTCAGCTTTTGACTACCTGCATGTCTGCATTTCATAGTTTATTCAATTCAAGATTAGTTAGATTTATAAAAGAAAACATAAAATATTTAAATGTGCTTTCTTTATTTTCTCCTTAAAAGAAATTATTTTCACATTGATTTTGTAAGTTTCGATTAAAACTTGCAGTTTGTAAATGATGTACATAAGTGAGATTTGTATATTTTCTTCTTAAATGCACCTACAATAGTTCTATTAGAGCATATGTACATATATAATATAGCGTTTAGCAATTAATTAGTTATTTCTTTCTTTTTTTTGTTTTTATTTTAGGATTTTAGATTGGCTAATAGAGCCATTAAACCCGTTAGAATGAGTTACACCAAACAGATTGGGTTACCTAGACAACCCCGGACCAGACTCATTCTTCCAGTTGATAGATGGTCAATTTCACCTGCCAACAAATGGTGCTAGAAGGAGGGCCTGAATACAATTGATGGCATGTGGAAGTCGTAAGACTCCTCCCCCACACACTCGCTCCCTTATAGTAACACAGATTCACTCTGACAACAATGTTACTTATGAAATAGAAAGTACCTCAAACAAAAATCCTCGGATTCCCGTTGAACCGGTAACACCAAATCCTCAATGGGCGGACGTACAAGAAATTGTTCATCAATCACTCATAAGGACACATAGTGCCTTGGCCCATATCAGGCAACCTGGTAGGCCTCTTAATCAACCTTTAGATTTCTCTGATATCAGAGAACAACTTGAAGGAACCAGTCTGCGTTTAAACCCTTTAGGAGATAATACTACCAATCCTACTGAGACACCTGTTCTCGGAGCTGAGGGATCTAGTATTCCACCTTCCCCACCTCACTCATCTCCATCCTCTTCAAGAGGAGAATCCTCTAACGAAGGCAGTTCCTCATCTGAACCATCTCATCCTTTGACACCACCTACACCCATGGAAAACCAAAACAGTCTCTCCAGAACTTGGCTCAATCAAGATCTCATGGTTGTACCCGGACCCCAACACCCATTACCAAAGAACCTAGAGAAATGGTTACCTAAATTTGACCCGGATTCTAAACAATCTACCGAAGACCACATAAAGAAGTTTATGTTGGCCATTAGACATTGAAGTGTAGAACATGAAGATGTAGTATGTAGACTCTTTCCTTATACATTCGAGGGCAATGCCTCTACATGGTATTTCGCCCAACAACCACAAATCATTGTCTCTTGGGACAAATTCAAAACATGTTTCTTAGAGAAATTTGGAGATGAAAAATATCCTGAAGTTTTAGTTATGGAACTCTCCAGCCTAAAAATGAACCCTAAGGAGAAAGTAAAGGATTTTAACCAAAGGTTCCTTACATTGAAAAATCAAATTCCCAATGATTCAATGCTTGCTGAAAGTCTTATTGTTGCATATTACACTAAAGCTCTGCATAATAATATAGCAATTTGGGTTAAAATGTCTAAAAAGTCTATACTAATGGAATCTTTCAAGGAGGCAAGTCAAATCGAAAAGGATATACTAAGCTTAAAATACAATCTTAATAGTGAAGCTGAAACAACTTCATCCTCTAAAAAGAAAATAGAAATCCTTACTAGGCCTCCCAAAGCCAAAAGCCAACCAGAAACTTTAGACTTAGAAAGCTTGCTAAAGGCCTTCCAAAAATTATCAAATCAATTCATAGACTTGAAGAGATCGGCTAAAGAGGCATCCTCAAGAAAAGGAATTTTTAAACCTCCTTTCAGAAATCCTTTCCCTCCCAATCGGCCAAATACGACCACTGAAGGTATTAATTTTGAAATCTTACAATACGCTTTGCAAACTATTATTGAAGCACATGATAACTCTGCCCCTCCTGAGAGTTCTGAAGATGTAGTTGAGGAAGAATTAGATGAAGAAGAGGAGTCATCTCCCAATATCTCTGGACACTTTTATGACAGTATTTTCCAAGCAAACTTTGAAGTTGTCCACCCTTACAACACAAGGAGCAAAACACAGAGTAAATCTTCTTCCGAAATGAGTAATAATGTGCCTCCAAAATAGCCTAAACAAGCTAAGATAAAACAGATTTTAGCAGCTTCAGTTTTATAATATGACTTGATTGAAGATCTGAAAAAACTAAGAGATAATGTTTTTGTTTATGAGCTTTTGAAATTTCCTCTGATTCTGCAAAAAATGCTTCAAAATATCGCAGAAAACAACAAGAACAACGATTCTAGCAGCAAGAAAACTACAAAAATCATTTCTAAAATAGCAAAAAAGATTCCTGCTAAAACCACACCCAAACTTCCTGATAAAAGGGATTCATCTGAAAAAACTGTAACAAATGTAGATAAAATTGTTTCAGGGACAACGACAAAAAATCAGCAGAATTCTACTGTTAATACTCATAAAAATGTCCCACCTTTCTTACTGACTTTCGAAATTTTCAATAGAAATGGACATAATTGCATGGTAGATTCCGACGCATCATCAAATTTTATGCCTTTATCTATTTTCCAAAAAATTAACGCATAAGTTCAGCCTTCTAGTCTCAAAATCATTCAGCTTGATCGAATGAACATTAAGGTAATCAGTGAACTTAAGAAT
This sequence comes from Picea sitchensis, assembly GCA_010110895.2. Classification (NCBI taxonomy): domain Eukaryota; kingdom Viridiplantae; phylum Streptophyta; class Pinopsida; order Pinales; family Pinaceae; genus Picea; species Picea sitchensis. Next base: position 39,046 of record SNQJ01S0031703.1, read on the forward strand.
TTGTTGGTCAGGCTATCTTCTAATCCTAAGGTTCACCAAATTATTGACATCATTGTTGTTGACATACCTAAAGTCTATGGTTTGTTCTTGAGAAGGGATTGGTCCGAACAGTTGCATGGGTACTTTGCAACAGATTGGTCTCATTTGTGGCTACTAGAAAATGGACATCCAAATAGAATTAGGATTAACCGTGAATGTTATCTCAAGCACACTGTGACAGATCTAAATGATCCAAATGAACCTTTTACAGCATCTACTAATTCACTTGAAATGCAGGGAATGAACACCTTCTTTGATAACTATGTCACTGAAATTCCCCCCATCACCAATCCTGGGAAAGAATAAGAACTAATTACTTGTACTTAGTCACCAGCTTTTCCAAATGTGCCAAACATTGCTAATGAAGCTTAGATATGGTCACTGTACTTCGACGAATCCAAATCCAAAGAAGGAGTTGGTGCAGGATGTTTACTCATCGACCCCGCAAGTAATAAGACTTTCATTGGTTGTTGATTAGAGTTCAAATGCACTAATAACACCGTCGAATATGAAGCACTTCTGCAAGGGCTTAAGAAAGATTTGGATATGGACGTAAGAAAATTAATAGTGTTTGGTGATTTGGAAATCGTGGTCAGGCAAGTAAGAAATTCCATACACTATTTGTCACCACATCTAAAAAGTTACCAAGCTGAGGTATGGAGTTTGATATGAAAATTTTCAGCATTTAACATCAATTCCATTCCTAGACTAAGTAATTCAGAGGCTGATTTATTGGCTAATGTTGCTTATAAACTTTTTCCTACAGAAGTTCTATCTCCTAATCCATTTTCGATTGAATTGTTGTTCAGGCCATCAATCCCAGATAACATCATCAATTGGAGAGTGTTCAACGATGCTCACCAGATCATTTACTTCTTTCACATGGAGGAAACTTTCTAGGGTTCAATTATCGATGAAGGCACTCACGATGAAAACCTCTGCAACTTCAGAGTAATATCAGATCCTAGATCTTCTAAATCGACATCTGACCTGGTAAACTCTATCCCCATATCTGTTGTTAGACTAGAAAAGTTTTATGACCTGCATGATAAATTTAGAGGGCCAGTAAATTGTAAAATAAATAGTTCTTCCTTGATTTATGAAACAATCAACCTAACGACTAAGGAAAATCCACAAAACATTAATTTGGGAATGGGATGTTCTAAGCAAGAACGGTCTGCATTTATAAAATTGTTTAAAGAATTTAAAGACATTTTTTCCTGGACATATGATGATTTGAAAACATTTGATCCTAATATCATACAACATGTCATTCCCATGAAACCCCAGGCCCAACCTTTTTAGCAAAAGATAATGAAGATGCACCCTAAGTTGGAACCCACTGTCAAGAAAGAACTAAATAAATTATTGAATGCAAGGATAATTTTTCCAGTGAGACACACACAATGGGTATCTAATCTAGTCCCTGTTGGCAATAAAAGTGGCGAAATTCGACTCTGTGTCGACTTTCGTAACCTAAATCGAGCATCAGACAAAGATAAGTATCCCGTTACTCTAATGGAACAGATACTTCAACAAGTTTCCGGTGTCGAAAGACTATCTTTGTTAGATGGTTTTTAGGGATACAACCAAGTCCTCATGTCGCCCTTCGATCAAATCAAAACCACTTTTCATATCCCGTGGGGTACTTCTACCTATAGAAAGATGCACTTTGGGCTTATAAATGTTGGGGCCACTTTCCAGAGAGAAATGGACATTACTTTTCATGGTCTCCTAAATCAATCAGTAGTGGTCTATCTTGATGATGTAACCATTTTCTCTAAAAATAAGAAAGATCATTTGTCTCACATTACGACAGTCCTAGAATGATGCTGCAAGTATGGCATATCTCTTAAACCTAAGAAATCAGTCTTTGTAGTTGAGAAAGGAAAATTACTTGGGTTCAAAGTGTCCAAAGATGGAATGATTATCAATCCTAAAAGAACCCAAGACATTGCCAAACTTTCCCCTCCCTCTTCCAAAAAATCCATGTAGATGTTTTTACGCAAGATTAACTTTGTCAGAAGGTTTGTCCCAAGTTTCTCAGAAATGGTAAGGCCATTGCAGAATTTAATTAAAAAGGATATTCAGTACCGTTGGGGACCATAGGAAAATCAAGCCTTTGATTCCATCAAAAATCCATAGTGGAAGCCCCTTCCTTAATGAGTCATGATTTCTCGCAAGATTTCACTCTTTACACTTTCGCCTCCGACCGATCTTATGTTGTTGTCTTGACCCAAAAGAACACTGAAAGAAATGAAATCCCCATTTCCTTCATGAGATCATCTTTCAAAGGGGAAGAGATGAATTATCCAGCTGTCAATCAACAAGCTTATGCAGTTTTTAAAGCAGTGAAACATTTCCCATCATATTTATTGAAATCCAAAACTAAAGTCATTGTGCCTTATCTTGTTGTTAGAAACTTGTTAGTACAAAAGGAATTGGGTGAAAAACGAGCAAACTGGATGACATCATTGCAAGAGTATGACCTCAAAATAACCCTTGCACATATTTTCATAGGTCAAGGCCTATGTAAACTAGTTGCTGACTCAGTTAAAGAACAAGAAAGTCAAATCAATTCCTTAACTATAAACCAACATGACAGAAAACAAATCAGTTGTACATAAATTGTTGCTAATTCTTGGTTTGATGATATTAAATTTTATTTAACACACAATTCTTCTCCTCGCCATCTTGAACCAAAAAGGACAAGAGCATTAATACTAAAATCTGCACCTTTCCAGTTGATAAATGACGTATTATTCCGAAATAATTTTGATAGTGTTCTCATGCGTTGTTTGGAAAAGGATGAAGCAGAGAATGTACTATTTGAACTTCATGTAGGGGAAGTTGGTGGGCACTTTGGTGGAGACACCACTGCTCAAAAAGTATTAAGAGTTGGGTACTATTGGCCCACTTTTTTTAAATATTCCCATGCATTATGTCGTAAATGCATAATCTTCCAAAAGGCTGTTGGAAGAGTGAAAAAGGCAGCATTCCCGTTGCAACCTATTTCGGTGGATTCACCTTTTCAGCAGTGGGGTCTCGACATCATAGGGCCAATTAACCCCACTTATTCATAGTATCATAAATACATCACTACAACAATGAACTATTTTACCATATGATCCGAGGTTGTACCTCTGAAATTGGTAAACACTAATCAGGTAGTATCTTTCCTTAACACGAATATCATTACTAGATTTGGCACCCCCAAATGTTTGGTCTTTGATAATGCTTCTTACTTTTCATCCCTCGATGTGAGTGTTTTTTCTTTAGAAAAAGGGATCAAACTGAAATATTCGACCATCTACTACCCCCAAGGAAATGTCCTAGCAGAATCTACAAATAAAAATTTGATAAAAATCATCAAAAGAATAGTTTCTGAAAACCAAGAAAATTGGCTCAACACACTTTTTAATGCACTCTAGGCTGATAGGGTGACACCAGAAACCTCTATTAGAAATTCCCCTTTCTTTCTTGTCTATGGAAGAGAAGCAATTCTCCCCCCACATGTTTTGCTTCCCTCTCTGCAATTATCGCAGAAATTTCAAGAAAAGGAATGCCCTCCTCTTGAAAGTCGAATTAATGCATTATTGAAACTAGAGGAAGTAAGAGCACAAGAAAAGGAGAGGCTAGATCAACATCAACAGATTGTGAAAGGATGGTTTGATTAAAACTCTTCATCGGATAGAAACTTTAAGGTAGGAGACCTAGTTCTCAAATGGGATAAACCTCACGAAGGAAAAGGGGAACACACCAAGTTCCAGAAGCTGTGGTTGGGACCTTTCGTAATCGTTGAAAAACTAGGTCTCAGCTCTTTCCATCTACATAGTTTGGAGGGCCATCCAGAAACGTTCCCGGTGAATGGCCAAGCTCTGAAAAGGTATTTTTCTTGATAATTCTAGATCCACCTTTTGTACATATTTTTCTGTTCTAATTTACTTTTGCATTCTGATTTTGGTTCTTTTCATTTTGCTTGTTTTCACTGCTTTCTAGTTAAACTTATGTCTATGTCACCTTTTAGTTCGTGAAGGGAAACCATAATGCCTCATTATGAAGAAAAATTTAAGGTCTTTTCAGAGCATCAATGATGTAAATTGTTGAAACATAGACTAGCTAAAGAAACTTCCTATTTGAAGCAGTTTTCTTGGTTTCACTTCATAATTATGAGTAGACATGACCATCTTCAAAGATTTTTACATTGTCCCTTCTTTTAAAGAAAGAAAATCAAGTATGCATTCCTGTCCTTAAAAAATTAGTTTCATCAGAAAACTAATTTCAGATCATAATGAAGGTTATCAAGCGAAAAATTAAAGGCTGGAAAATATCAAGTGTTCTAAAAACTGAAATTTTCAGCATCACCCCGCTTTTCTGAATATCATTAAATTTATGCTAGATTGTTAATAATTTCTAGAGAGTTGTGGGAAGTGTCTGTAAACCCACCGAGATACTGAACAGGTCTGCTGGCAACGGGTAAATGCATGCATGATGCCAAGACAACTTCATCGGGGTACTGAATAGGCCTACTAGCAGCGAAGCAATGTCGGGTTCAAGAAAATTATCAGGTATAAATTTTGATATTGATCGTAAATGCCCTTCATTTTGAATTGAAAATTCTTGGACAGGGTAGAGGTGTCATAATGGGTTACTTGACATCCCTGTTGAGGCTATGGATGCCTGCTAGAAGCAGTGGCCCTATCAACAGTATCGGAGCCATTGGCTTGAATATCGTTGCTCTCATAATTAAAATTTGTCACCAGATTTCATTTGAACAGAAATACATTTGAAGCTGGACTGTATGATGATTATTGGAATTTGATTTAGATGCTTGATTTCCTTTAATTGTTCTTTAATCTTTAATCATTATGAATCAGTCATGACATAAACTCATTGGTGATGCAAAGATAACTACTTCTCCTAGTAAGTCGCGACTGTTGGCATCCCTACATGTTTTTTCTTTTTTGAAAGACAAATAACACCTCCTGTAGTTGCCATCACCTCACCCTATAAATATCACTATCTGAGGGTGATTGTTGGGTTATAAAAAAGATATTCGATTATTCTCGTTTTATTTTTAGCTTGTGTTTTCATGCTTGATTCATGACTATAAGCATGAATCAAGCATAAAAATTTGATTTCACATTATAATTCTATCCAAGGCTTGGTTTTTAAAGATCAATGGGCTTACATCTACAACATTTTAATGATTTTTCTGAGCTTATCATATACCAATGAAATACTTATGTTGAGTTGCTCTTGGACTGTAAGCTAATCTTTTGGATCCTTTGTAAATATACCAAAAATCGATTTGCTTTTGGTTTGTAAAAACTTACCCATTCCTAACCTTTGCAAAATGAGTATATCCATTACATGTAGTGGAAATTAAGCACACCTGGATCGTACCTTGTACTTCGTTTTAGATGGCAGGTTGAATTGACAGATCTCTCATTATGAGCTAGGGTCTTGAGTTATCCTCTGTACTCAAAATGTTCATTACCATAAACACCCGAATTTCATGACTGAAACCCTTATTGCTTATGTTATGGTTGCGCGGGTGTGTTCCTATTTTTGTTTCCATCGTTTTAGCTCAGGCTTTCCTCTTTCACTGCTACCTTCTAAGACCACAGTGATTTCGGGTCACCCTTTTTACCATCTGCTCAAACCCTTATGGCCCCTATCATCCAATTTGAGCCAAATGGCTCCCAAAATTTGTTGTTGTATGATGATGCGAGTGAGGATCTTAAGAGCCAGGGTTGGGATATGTTTATTAAGAAATTCCAAGGTTATAACTTGCAAGTGGCCAAAGAATTTGCCCTTACATTTGATGGATGTAGAGCCAATGTGGTTGATATTCAGTTGGAGATCACCAAAGAATTTTTGAGTGAAGCAACAGGGCTCCCTCTCACTAGTCAAAAGTGGTTTAAAAATTTGAAATTGGATGAAGTGCCCTGGATTTTGTTCATCACCTCCAGAAAGATTCATTGTTGTGACAAATGTATTTTAGTCTCCCTACTTAAGGTTAGATGGCATGGTTTGTTGGTAGTGTTAAGACAATTTATTACATGTGAAGGTTGTTTTGTCTTGGTTTTCCTTTACCACATACGATTTCTCATGCATTTTATTGGCTTCCATTTAAACATGTCATTTTACCTACTAAGGAGTTTGTATAAAATGTCAAAGAGATACAAGAAGAAGAACCTATATTCCAGCCTCTTTCACCATGGTTTGATTAAATTATTGTTAGTTCATCATTTGAAAACACTGGGTGATGATTGGGATGATTTCTTAGTTCGAAATGGTTTTGTAACAACAAACCCTGATGAAACTCTCGTGATGGATAAGCCTATGATAGAAAAACCTCTCAATTTCTCAAATAGCAAGCCAATTTTGCTGGATAAAAATCCTCGTGAAGAGTCATTACCCGATCAGTTATTATGTAAGTGACAAAATGTTAGTTATGAACTTATTAAAACCCCTATGCATGAACCAATTGTTTTCCTTAACCCTATTGTAAAATCTGACGTTAAAAACCCTCACGAGCTGTCAAAGAAGAATCAAGCAATGATAGGGTTTCGTAATAAGAGGTCTGGGCAACTCATTTCAAGGAATCTATGAAATCAATCCAATCCTCATGTGAGCTCGATTGATTTGATCGAGATCCATGAGGATTCAGACTCTGAGATTGAAAGGTTTCTAGCAGAGGAAGATCCGAATTATTCCAAACCAGATCCTAATCAACCATTCGATTATGTCGATAATCTCCCACTGTGTTGACAATGTAGCAAGGGGTTTATAGGTATTAAGCTCATTCAAAGGCTGACAATGGATAGCATTGATGTTTTAGCACCCAATTACATGCTCCCTCAACAGATCGCCCCTGTTGTGCATTGCGAGGTTTGTTTGCATTGGATAGGGCAGTACTATACATACATCCCCATTCTCCAAGCAAGGATCAAAGCTCTCACGACTCGCAATGAGTCGCTGGCAAACGAAAACCATGAACTCAAGGCCAATGCATAGAGAAAAGTAAAGCTTCTAAAAAGGATAGGCAATATTGTTATAACAAATGATGACAATGTAAAGGCCGTGATAAATTATGAGATATCGTGATCCAATTTTTGTTATTAGGTAAATGGTAAGATTGAATTTTATTACAGTTATGCTTTATTTGTTGTTTTCAATTTGGATAAATTTGGATTTCTGTGACCAATAATATGACTGGCTACATAATCGAGAGATTATGTAGCCAAGTCAATTTTCAATTAAAATTTAGAAATTGTTAGTTAATAAAATATTTAACTTGCTCACATTTTGTTTTTTTAGGACAGGGTGTATCTGGTGCTGATCTTATTTGATGGAGCATGCTTGACTTAGTTGATTAGCTATCTCATTTTGTTTATTTTGTTAATAGAATAAAACTTTCATAAATTTTGGAGATATAGTTTGATCATGAGTAGCTCTAGGCCCTCTATATTTGTAATGTTTAGATCTTTTTCAGATCTGATCCTATCTTAGAACATAGGAGGTTTAGTTTTCATAAACTCTTTAAATACTCTATATTTTGGAAAGGAAGCCATCCTGGCAGAGAGAAGAAGATGGATGAGTGATTCCAAGACTTAATGAAACAACATATATGCATTTTGGCTTTAGCCTTTTGTTAATGATGTTTTCAATTATGTTTTTGTTAATCCTAGTACATTAATAGGTCTGATAGCTTTAGACTTAATGATCTATTATGTTTGGGATATTTATATTATAAATAACGCCGGAAATTAATTAGTTATTTATTTCTTTTTTTTTCTTTTTCTTTTAGGATTTTAGATTGGTTAATGGATCCATTAAACCCGTCAGAACAAGTTACACCAAACGTCTTGGGTTACTTAGACAACCTCAGACCAGACTCATTCTTCCAGTTGACGGATGGTCAATTTCAGTTGCCAACACTTGGCTATACCTTTTCAACGAGTTACCGAGCTCCCCAAGCGAATATCATATGCAAAATTTGTGCCCCGAGGGAACCTGACGTATCAACTAACCACATTGGGGCACATGAACCTTTTTGAGTTTCATCTTATGTGGTTAGGGTTTTGGATGTTTAGAATTTTATCATTGATTATTTATGTTAAAAGGACTTTCTGGTCTCTTTGTAATCAAGTTCTTTTGAATGAGTGTAGCCAACACATCTCTCTCTTCAGAGATAAGTTACCACCATTCTAGCTTGCTTGTGTGATTTGCATTTTACAATCTTTTGTATTCCAAAAACTCATTAATAGAATCTGATTTTTGTTGTATTACTGTGTTCCTCGCAATATCTCTGTGTATTTCCTTGTTATATCTATGTTATATCTCTGCCTTCATGTCATTCTCATCATAATTTGAATCAATGGATGAACCTTGGTTGTGTCGTGATGGAAATACATAGTGGAGATGACTTGCTCATAGTTTGCTTGACATTGTATGGATGATTATGTGGAATTCTTCCTTGGAGCATTGGATACCTAGACAGGTTAGTGACTCCTTCATGCATTGCACACATGGACGTTAGTTGTTTTCTTAGGAGAACTATTTTCCTTGGAGGAGCATTGGGCATCTTGGAAGAGGGCGTTGTGACCTAGATTACATGGGGACACTTGGTTTCTTGGATGGAGGCTTCTGATTGAATTGAGGATGCTTGGGTTGAGGGAGTGATCATGTAGGTGGGATGGACCCGAAGGAGCACATTGATTAGCAGGATTTTTGGAGCTTTGGAGGCTTGAGGAGGTGGAGCATTGGACACATCTCATGGAGCACTCATTCCTTGGACCTTTCTTGTTGGACATATTTACCTTGGAGCTTGACATGTGTCACTTATAAAGGGAGTGCTCCACATGTGAGGCTACTTGTGTAGAGTTAGTTTTCTTGTAGTAGACTAGGTCCAATTTATATTGTTGACCTCCCTTATCTCTCATGTAAATAGAGGAAGGAGAGATTCCCTTTCCATCTCTTGTATCACACAATCATAAAGACTCCAAGACAAGTACATCAATATTGTAGGTACATACATGAATAGTTCATTATGATTAAGTCTCTCTCCTCCCTTTATGTGAGATAGATTGAGATCAACAATAGAAAAGTGGACTAGGTCCAAAACAACCTACTCTAAGTCACTAGACTAGGTCCACAAGTGGAGAACTCCTCTACCAAGAGAGTAGATATCACTAGGTGGTTGGGTACTACCTCCCAAGTGGAGTTCTCTCTAAGCTCAACCTTGACATGTTAAGGACTCCTCATCATAGGAATGAATGCTCCCCAAAATACGTTGTTATGAACACACGTGTACATATAAATAGATATAAATAGATTAATGATTAAATAAGAATAAATAAATACTCAACTAACTAAATATGTTATGAAGGGACACCTTCTTGATGAAAGGTCATGTCTATTATGAAAGGGCACCCCTATGTGGGTATATATATATATATATATATATATATATATATATATACAACCCTCAGTTCTCATTTGTAATAATCTCATACTATCTTATTTATTCTCATATACATTTATATTATTTATTTTCCTTATGGATATCTTTATATTCCAAGTACTTTGGATATTTACATAGTGAACTGTGTTGGTTCACCACATAGGATCACAATCTCAATGCTCCTCCTCCACATGTGTAATTGGGTTCACAAGAAACCTTCAGTGAAACACCCTTCCAAGCGAGACTCCCTCAAGGCAAGCACTCTACCTTCACTTGTGTGCAATATGGTCCCATGATCCTAGGCCTAAGTGCCCTTCCTCCTCATGCCAAATTATCATCCATAGTATAGCTCAACCTTCTATGATAAACACCTATCCTCCTCCACATGAATCCATGTAGAACATGTCATTTGCGACATAAATAATTACCTCCATGATAAGTGTGCCTCAGCAGATATCTCAAGGATGGGAATCCACCTATAATAAGAACTTCAAATGTTAATCAATCGAAATAATATAATATACAATAAGGGGATAAGGTTTCACCATGCATCCCACATGACATTAATCACACCCCTATCATGGTGTAAACACTTTCATATAAATCCAAATGCTAACAATCCCTCTTTATGAGGAAAATGCTTTCTCCACACCAGTCTTCTCCCCCTGAATCTCAACTGAACATGCCTTCTACAAATGTGAATATGATACAGTCTTAGAATCAATCTTTGATGCTACCAAATATTTTGGAACAAACCAAGGTACTATCACTACATCTCAAACCTCCAAATAACATTGACCACATGTGAATTTGAACGAAACATAACCCTGCAGTAACAACAACTTACCAAACTCCACTAACTCCTCAATTCAACTTCACAAGCCATAAGCTTCTCACACCACATTATAAGATAATCAAAATTCCTGCAAAGATAATCCCAACTACACAATACAAAGACAAGTGTAATAAACCAAAGATAAAATATGCAAAAGTCTCATCCATTATGAAATACCAATTTTGTAATGAAAACAATATCCCACACAGGGATTTCAACAAACTATAAGAATGGATATCTCATCTATGCACCTCAAAACCTTTGGCAACTAAAGCTAAATCCTCAACAAGGTCAATTCCCTCTTTCTAATCCAACAACCATATATTTGTACTCCTTAATACTCCCATCACATGAAAGATTGGATTCAAACACTGGTTCCATAATAGGTTTGAACCTATGTCTATGGCATCCCGCAATACATTATTTGCATATGGTTCCTCAAAACTAGAAGGTATGCCCAACTTCATGTTGGCATTTACAAGAGCCATAATATCAACAAGTAACCTGTAAAGGCCACCATCTTGCACATATCTAGTTAATGTCCATGGAATTTCTAGATTACAATCATTGTTAGTGCATTGTTGATCTTTAAAAGAAACTCTACATTGAAAATTTTTCATACAAGAAAAATAAACAGACTTGTCATACATTGGAACCATGTGGAATGGAAATATCACACAATAAGTCCTCTCTATATTCTTCTTTCCCTGAAAGTGCATTTTCCACCACATTATGTTTTCATTTTTGTAGATAATTTCAAAGTCATAACCTAGCATGTTTGCAACCCATTTTTTTTATTCTTCTAAAGATAATTGTTGTTCTAAGAAGTACTTCAAACTATCATGATCTATTTTATCTTGAAGTGTCTTCCTACTAGGTAAGGGAACCATTTCTTAACTACATGTAATATGGCCAACATTTCCTTTTCATAAATGGGTTTAATTAAGTTATTTGCTTTAAACAAGTTACTTTCAAAGGCAAGAGGCCTTCCTTCTTGCATTAAAACTACACCAATGACATTCCCTAAGGAATCACACTCCACAACAAAGGTTTATGTGAAGTTAAGCATGGCTAGGATAGGATTTGTACACATAGCCTCCTTAAGTTTTTCAAAATATTTGGTTGCTTCTTGAATCCAATAAAATGTCTCCTTTTTAATAACACTATTAGAGGTGCTTCTATTTGACCATAATTCTTCAAGAACTTGAGGTAATATCTCATCAATCCCAAGAATCCTCTAAAATTCTTCAATGTTTTTGGAATTGGACATTTCATCACAACTTTAATTTTTTTAGGGTCCACTTTCACACCTTCATGAGATACAATATGAACCAAATATTCCACTTCCTAAACCTCAAAGGCACACTTGGTAGGATTCACATAAATTTGTTTCTCTTCCAATAGTTTTAAGACCATGTCAATTTATTGCACATGCTCTTCCCAAGATTTGTTGTAGATTAGTATATCATCAAAAAATACTAACATAAATTTTCAAACCAAGGGTTTGAAAATAGAATTCATCAAGCTTTGAAATGTCGAAGGTGCACTAGTAAGGCCAAACGACATCACTGTTGAAGGAAAATCTCCCTGCGGACAGGTAGATCTCCTCAAAGAGCTAGACTCTTAACTCTAAGACAGAAAGTGCTTATCATGGT